>JAWZYT010003975.1:82500-95429 GCA_034508575.1 Petrolisthes manimaculis | reverse complement strand
TCATATTACAAGTGTTCTAGATCATCATTCACCCACAGCACAAATGATCTCTCTCTTTCTCTCTTTTTCTCTCTTTTTTCCTCTCTTTTCTCTCACTTTCTCTTTCTTTAGGCAACACTAATTCAACTCTCCCTTTTCAAATGTTAAATCCACATGCATGAGAGAGAGAACGAGAGAGAGAGAGAGAGAGAAATAGAACAGAAAGGAAAGAGAAAAGAGAGAGAGAAAAGAGAAAAAAAAGAGAGAGAGAGAAACAGAAATAGAAACAGAAAGGGAAAGAGAAAGAGAGAGAGTGAGAGAAAAAGAGAAAAAAGAGAGAAAAAGAGAGAAAGTTGAGAGAGATACCACGTGCCTAACCCAACTCATATTGTTCTTCTCGTGGGGATTAATGTGTTAGAAAACATACCGACAAAACACACACACTTCCTGGGTATAATATTATCAGTGGTAGGTACAGCCACAACCAAATAACCACCGACACCATCCTTCCATCGTGTAAATAACTCAATCTCAAATCAAAATATAATCTTACAACATCTTACGTCAACTCAACCCCCTCAACTATTATTATTATTATTATTATTATTATTATTTATTATGAGGTGCTGCAAAATCAAACACGTGTTGTTCTTGTATTACCAAGATATTTACTATTACGATGGAAAGAAGTGTCTGTGGTTATTTGATTGTGGCTGTACATACATCTGTTTCCTTACATTTTTGTTTTAGATTTAGAGGTAACACAGAGTCCACTTCTTCTCAACACCAGACACAATACGTTATATATACCCTTCTTAACCGTGGTCCCGCCTTCTCTCGGGGGAAATCCAGGAATGGGGTTATCTGCGGGGTTTTGTCGGCAGGGGGCGAGAGGAAACATTGTGATTATGGCAATGGGGTCGGGGCTACTGTTTGTTAGGAGGACATTTCCTGGCTAGGGCTGTGTTTGGGTAGGTGGGAGAGAGTAAGAGAGAGAGAGAGTAAAGATAAAGGAAAGATAATACGACAGAAAAAGGGAGAAGATAGAGAGGGTAGGTAGGTGGGGTGGGTGGGTAATTGTGAAGGAGGGAGGGAGAGGGTAAGAGAGATAAAGGGAAAGAAATATGACAAATAGGGAAAGGTAGAAAAAGGGAAAATGAGGGAGAGAGTAAGATAGAGAATAGAAAATACGACTGATAAGGAAGGGTAGAAAGACGGAGAAGGAGGGAGAGAGATGAACAAGAGGGAGAAGGGAGGAAAGGGAGGGAAAGGGAGGGAAAGGGAGAAACAGACATACAGACAGACAGACATGACAGACAGACAGACTGACATAGATATGGAGTGATAAATGTCGAGAAAAAGATAGTTTGTGCTGCAAGGCGAGGCGAAATTGTATTGATGGGAAGAGTGAGAGAAAAAGAACACAGACAGACAGACAGACAGACAGACAGACAGACAGACAGACAGACAGACAGACAGACAGACAGACAGACAGACAGACAGACAGACAGACAGACAGACAGACAGACAGACAGACAGACAGATACAGACAGACAGACATAAAATGAAACTGAGAAAGAGGAACAGAAACGGTGACTGAGAAACGGGAAACTAAGAACACGAAGACTGGGAAACAGATAAACAGAAACGGTGACAGAGAACAGACAGACTAAACAGAAACGAATACTGGGAAACAAACAGCAGACTCAGAAACGGTGACTGGAAACAGATAAACAGAAAACGGTATCAGGGAAAGAGAGGGACAGAAACATAAGGGGGTGATTATGTCAGTAAATTCCCAGCTCCTGCTGGGAATTTTCCTAGTGGTCTTGCCTTTTTTTCCCGTGTGTGTGTGTGTGTGTGTGTGTGTGTGTTGTGTGTGTGTGTGTGTGTGTGTGTGTGTGTGTGTGTGTGTGTGTGTGTGTGTGTGTGTGTGTGTGTGTAAGGAGTATGTGTGTATGAGTATTTATTATTGTGTGTGTGTGTGTGACAGACAGACAGATAGACAGACAGAGAGGGAGACAGACAGACAGACAGACAGACAGACAGACAAACAGACAGACAGACGAACAGACAGACAGAGAAAGAGAGAGAGTATCGGTTTATATGTGTCTGTCTGTGTGTGTCTGTGCTTGTGACAAAGTTTTGGAGGATTCACCAGCTTCCAATTCACTGAGCGATCGCATGTCAGTCCCTTTGAGGCAATGGTACCGCCCGTTTCTGTCTCATTCCCTCTTTTTCAACCACGTTTCACCCACCGACGCCACCACCAACATACACCAACCCAACTGAAATAACATTACACCAAATCTGCAACATTTTATACGTTGATGCATAATTCCTAAAGCCTTCATCCACTATTATTATTATTACTATGTATATTATTATTATTATTATTATTATTATTATTATTATTATAACCGTATTATTTTTATAATATTATTATTATTATTATTATTATTATTATTATTATTATTATTATTATTATTATTATTATTATTATTATTATTAATATAACCGTACTTTTTTTTTTTTTAATTATTATTATTATTATTATTATTATTATTATTATTATTATTATTATTATTATTATTATTATTATTATCATTATTTCTATTATCATTATCATTATCATTATTATTATTATTATTATTCTTATTATTTAACAAGACCTGTTTCCATTATTAGGAATGCATTGTATGTTTTTAATACACATATTTTTCTCACAGTTCCGGTATCATGATGGCATGACAATATACAGAATTCTCACTATATAATTCAGCCATTAAGTCCTTTATTTACACGGCTAACACATTCTTTCGTTTGCGTGCTTACCATCCACTGGGGAATCGACCCTTATTTAGGAATACATCTATGGTAATATATAATGTTTATAGCTGTATGTGTGTAATAAACTATAGATAACCTAATAAGAGAGAGAGAGAGAGAGAGAGAGAGAGAGAGAGAGAGAGAGAGAGAGAGAGAGAGAGAGTGAGAGAGAGAGAGAGAGAGAGAGAGAGAGAGAGAGAGAGAGAGAGAGAGAGAGAGAGAGAGAGAGAGAGAGAGAGAGAGAAAAAAATGCAGTCCATTTCCCTGAGAGAGCCAGTCCATTTCCCAAGTTGTGAGAGAGTTTGTAATGGTGTAGGCAGACAGACAGACAGACAGACAGACAGACAGACAGACAGACAGACAGACAGACAGACAGACAGACAGACAGACAGACAGACAGACAGACAGACAGACAGACAGACAGACAGACAGACAGACAGACAGACAGACAGGGAGGGAGGGAGGGAGGGAGGCAGACAGGCAGGCAGGCAGGCAGGCAGGCAGGGAGGCAGGCAGGCAGGTAGGCAGGCAGGCAGGGAGGCAGGCAGGCAGGCAGGGAGGGAAGGAGGTAGGCAGGGAGACAGACAGGGAGTGAGGCAGACAGGCAGGCTAGCGTTTCCCTGCCTGCCTGCCAACCAACCAACCATCCAGCCACTAAGTTACACCAGTTTTCTTTGTCTCCCCAAGTTGATGGAGCCACGTTTATGGAAAACTTCTCCACAAGTAAACAACAGGTTCGGCCCCAAGTCTTGTTCATATCAGGAGACATCAAACACGAGCCTCATGGGGAAGTTTGTTGTTGGGGAGGAGGAGAGGAGGTGGACGAGGAGGGGGAATAAGAGGAGGAGAAGGAGGAGGAGGGAATAAGAGGAGGAGGAAGGAGAGATAGAAGGAAAGGAAAGGTGGAGAAAGAAGAAGGTGAAAGAGTGATAGAAGGAAAGGAAAGGTGGAGAAAGAAGAAAGAAAGGAAAGGTGGAGAAAGAAGAAAGAAAGGAAAGGTGGATAAAGAAGAAAGAAAGGAAAGATGGAGAAAGAAGAAAGAAAGGAAAGGTGGAGAAAGAAGAAAGAAAGGAAAGGTGGAGAAAGAAGAAAGAAAGGAAAGGTGGAGAAAGAAGAAAGAAAGGAAAGGTGGATAAAGAAGAAAGAAAGGAAAGATGAGAAAGAAGAAAGAAAGGAAAGGGTGGAGAAAGAAGAAAGAAAGGGAAAGGTGGAGAAAGAAGCAAGAAAGGAAAGGTGGATAAAGAAGAAAGAAAGGAAAGGATGGAGAAAGATCGAAAGAAAGGAAAGGTGGAGAAAGAAGAAAGAAAGGAAAGGTGGAGAAAGAAGAAAGAAAGGAAAGGTGGAGAAAGAAGAAAGAAAGGAAAAGTGAATAAAGAAGAAAGAAAGGAAAGGTGGAGAAAAAAGAAGTAGAGAGGGGTAGGGTAGGAGGAATGGAATATGAAAATGTGTGTGTGTGTTTGTGTGGGGTGAAGAGGGGTCAAAAAATAATCTACACACATGTTCAGTTGAGCAGGAATGAAAACACTTGCCGTCAACCCAACTGCATATAATGATTAATTTGGGGGACATTATCACACGACAAATTTTTAGTATAATGCAATTGTTCAAGTTGGGTTCTTGCCTTTGATAATATACATACATACATACATTTATACATACATACATATATTTATACATATATACATCATGCTGCAATAATTATTCAACGTGAGTATTGTGAGTGGAGCATTAGTATTCTAAAAGTATTATAATTATGCAATATTATGCAATACATAATATATACTGTAATATTGAATGGGTTGCAGAGCTCTCAACACAATGATATGTCCTGCAACTAAAAAGAAAGTCAAACAGATAGAAATTCTGCCCAAGTCCACAATTTCACTTACAATAATTAATTACTCTTTACAATTTTATTATTACAAGGTGCACGTGATCCAAGAATAGGCTGATATGAGAAGGATAAAAGGAAACATAAGAGAGAGAGAGAGAGAGAGAGAGAGAGAGAGAGAGAGAGAGAGAGAGAGAGAGAGAGAGAGAGAGAGAGAGAGAGAGAGAGAGAGAGAGAGAGAGAGAGAGAGAGAGAGAGAGAGAGAGAGAGAGAGAGAGAGAGAGAGAGAGAGAGAGAGAAGAGAGAAGGAAACACACAAGAGAGAGAGAGAGAGAGAGAGAGAGAGAGAGAGAGAGAGAGAGAGAGAGAGAGAGAGAGAGAGAGAGAGAGAGAGAGAGAGAGAGAGAGAGAGAGAGAGAGAGAAACAACTACAGTATAATTATGGCCACACTGGTAAGACTTGGGTGTCAGTAGTAATCCCAAAGACATATTATCTCCTCTCCTAGGCTGTCTAAATCAACTCAACTCTCCACTCCAATATATCATCAGTACTCTTGTTGTATGTTTGTACGGTACTAAGAAATTCAGGGTTCTAAATCTATGTAATTATTATGAGTTTGAGACCTTTAGAGTTGATACGACTTAGGCTGGAAAAATATGACAACATACTTAATTAAGCTACACTGATTCATAAATATATCCTATTAATTAATGTGTGAGAATATCAAAGAAAAGGGAAAATTATAATTCTGTGTACATAATTTCTCTGTCTCTCTCTTTCTCTCTCACTTTCTCTCTCTCTTTCTTTCTCTCTCTTTCTCTCTCTCTCTCTTTCTCTCTCTCTCTCATGTATAAAGAGATGATAATGTCAAGTAGAAAATGATGACTGAGCAAAGGCCGAAAGGAAAAACTCTGTTGTGACAAGAAAGAAGGAAGGAAGCAGCGAGTACACGATGGAAAAATAAAAGAAGAAAAGGAGGAGGGAACAATTGAATAGGAAATAGGAAAGGAAGCAGCAGCTGTTTTTTCAGGTGCGATGGGGCGCCAAATCCCTTAATTAAAGTATTAGCCACACCCTATATAGCAGACAAGACTCCTCCTAAGTGGAAATATAATACAGTATATAAATCATTAGTATTATTATATTGATATCAAGTATGTCAAAATCAGAAGGAATGCATAGGTTTGTTTGAGGTACATGGGGGGTGGGGGGGTGGCTGGGGGTGGGGATGGGACCTACCCCTTGAAGCCAATTCTATATTTCCTCCAACTACAACACGACCCAATTCGGAAAGCGACGACGACGACGAGAACAAGACCACTATCATTTGGAGAGAAATGTTGCTTATACGAAATTCAGCCTTCCATCACATTTGCATGACTAAAGGGAAGCCGAGCCGAGCCCAGCCGACGCTATCTATTGGAAGAAGAGAAACAGAGTAAAACGAAGATTCTTGTTGTCGTGTTGTCTAATCCAATGTTGTCGTGTGTGTGTTTGTGTTCTTTTCTTACCGACTGACAGATAGAGTTATTCACTGATGCTTTTAAAGGGGTAATGCTTGGGGTGTAACCTTCAAACTATGTCAGAAAATCATGTATGAGGAAATTTTCTTGTGGTAGGAGATTGCCTAATCACGAATGTGTATAAATTAACTAAACTATCCACTGCAATTATTATTATTATTATTATTACTCTTGTTGTATGTACTAAGAAATTCAGGATTCAAAATCAATATATCATGAGTTGCTACTTGCTTACGGTATATTTAATAACTATTGGGATAATCGCCTAACTGTGTATTAACTATTTATATAATGGCCAATCTAGGAAGCCTCTATTTTTAGTAACAGCCTAATTAGTAACTACCTACTTGGGAAATAAGCGTCTGACATGTAAATCATCTAATAATTTATACTCTAGTTGAGAAATCGCATACGTATTATTATTCATATTAATAATTTACTGTAAAGCCACTCAACCCCTTCACACACATGAGGTCATCGGTGTAAGCCAAGGGGACCAACCAACCCTCCTTTGTACACGAGTTGAAGACCCTCAATGTAATTATTATGTGCTGCTGTGTGTCATTGTGTACAGACATTAGTAGCCTGTAATATGAGGTAGTGTTACAGTGAAAAGTTTTAGTGTAATAATATAGTAAAGTTGTAAGCTAAAGTAGTAAAAATATATAGTGTAAAGATATAGTGTAATACAGTGTAGTACACATATCAGTAGTTTCTAACATCCCCACACAATCATATTTAATGTACACAGTTGGTAAATCAGGAGCAAATCATTCCTCCAAACTTCTACAGGCAACAGGCTACCATTATTATTTGCTAGTCTGGTCCAGTTTTCCGATATACTTTTGGATGAATTAAGGTGCTCCAATTTATGATACTACAACCCAGATAAGTACTGACAAAACCTTTCTCTGATATGCATGACAAAATTACCCACCAGACCATAACTTAAATATGACAATGATGACCTTCTTACAACAGTAGTATTAGGTGAATACAAATTAGCCTCAATGAGAAAGACCTCACTGCACATTACTGGATTAAACATTAATCAAATAAACAACAATGACTGTACAGTAGCTGGGATAACAAATTTGTACCCTACTTACATAGTACAGTACATTTGTGGCCAGCTGTTGCCTGGATAGTATAGTAATGGTTAGTTGATAGTATGTAGATGAAGTAGTAGATGCATGATGGTGGTGGCTCTGTAGATTATAGTACCGGTATATTTAGGATAGATCAGTATAATATCTAGCACATACAGTAGTTTTATCTTGGCAAAAATATACCAATTCCCTTCTAAGTCATATGTATGAAGCTTGAGGGGTAAATGCATAGTGAATACATTGCAATACAACAAACTGAATTCATTTTATGGTTACGGTTGCAATAATTATTATAAATTGCAATTATAAATTGCAATTATAAATTACGGTTGCAATAATAAAATTTGAGGCGGCGGCGACGATGACGACGAAAAAAATTAATAAATTAAAAAAAATAATAATAATAATAAAAACTTAATTACAAAAAAAAAAAAATTAATAAAAAAAATTAATATTAAAAAAATATATATTTCATTAAGAAAATAATTACTAAAAAACGGTGGCTGACGCGGGGCGGCGGAGGCGGCGGGGCGGCGGGGCCGCGTCGGTGGCGGCGGCGGGGCGGTAGCGGGGCGGCAGCGGCGGGGCGGCGGCGGCGGCGGCGACGACGAAAAAAAATTAATAAATCAAATAAAAAAATTAATAAATAAAAAAAAAATAATAATAATAATAATAATTACAAAAAAAAATAATTAATAAAAAAAAATATTAAGAAAAATATATATTATAAAAAATTTTTTTTATAAAATTATATAATTTATAATTTATAAATTATAATTGTTACGGTTGCAATTCTGAGAGAATTGCAACTACTCCACTCTTTGCTAGATTTAAAAAAAAAATGAAAATGGAAAAAGTTCAAGAAAAAAAAGACCATCAAAATAGTAAGTAACTGAGACAGTGTAATAATGCACGTGTCTATCAGAGGGTCTCTCTCTCTCTCTCTCTCTCTCTCTCTCTCTCTCTCTCTCTCTCTCTCTCTCTCAACACGAAAAAACATAATCTCTATCTCTCTTTCTCTTTCTCTCTCTCTCTCTCTCTCTCTCTCTCTCTCTCTCTCTCTCTCTCTCTCTCTCAATTACGAGCACCTGGGCAACTAGTGCTCTGAATGCTGTCATACCTGAAATGTGGGTAAGTGGAGTCTAAACCTTGTATCTCCACTAGAAAACAATAACAACAACAAAAAACTTTACCTGCACTCTTTTCAAGCCAGGTTATTTCAAAGTCCGTGCAGCTAATTGAAGATCAAATTCTTGTTTTTTTGTTTTATATAAAGTTGTTTTTATTCATGTCTTTTTTTTTTTTTTTTTTTTTTTTTTTTGCCTGATATAAATGCATCAGTTCTCTAGACCAGTTGTGTGTTGACTATATTTTATACATGTTTTTATATTATATATCTGGGGAGAATTACAAAGCTGTGTGTGTGTGTATATGTATATATATATATATATATATATATATATATATATATATATATATATATATATATATATATATATATATATATATATATATATATATATATATATTATATATATGCCTATATAATTCGTGAAATAAAGGTTTTGTTTTGTATTACATTTACCAAAAGGGGTAAGAAAGGAATGAATGAGTCGAAGGTGCATATTGTGACACGTTCAGACTCCTTTATTTTTTTTATTATTATTTTTTGTTTAGCTTAGTTAGCGTTATCTCTCCTTCAAAAGAATAGAAGGTTCCTTTTACAACGACGAGAGATTTGGGAATAATGCCTCCGTGCTGAAAATGAGTGGAGCGGAATTTCCAGGGATGGGCTACAGTCGAACAAAAATTGCCAAACCCATTTATGGAAAATTGGTTCAACCGAGGAGAGGGGAAATTCAGAGCTGACTGGCTGACTGGTTGGCTGGTTGTTTGGCTGGCTGGCTGGCTGGCTGACTGACTGACTGACTAACTGACTGGTTGGTGGGCTGACTGACTGACTGACTGACTGACTGGTTGGCTAATTGACTGACTGGTTGGCTAACTAACTGACTGACTGACTGACTGACTGACTGACTGACTGACTGACTGACTGACTGACTGGCTGGCTGGCTGGGTAGGAAAATAGAGAGAGGGGGGCTTGGGAAATATTGACTCTAAAGTAAGACTGTAGTTTTGGTTCTATTGTATGTTGTTTGTAAGTGGGAAATGGGAATAGGCACGAGGAGAGGATAAAGAAGGAAATAGAGGAACAAGAGAGGACAAAGAAGGAAAGAGATGAGCAAGGGAGAGGAGAGGAGAGGACAAAGAAGGAAAGAGAGGAGCAAGAGAGAGAAGAAGAGAGGACAAAGAAGGAAAGAGAGGAGCAAGAGAGAGAAGAAGAGAGGACAAAGAAGGAAAGAGAGGAGCAAGAGAGAGAAGAAGAGAGGACAAAGAAGGAAAGAGAGGAGCAAGAGAGAGAAGAAGAGAGGACAAAGAAGGAAAGAGAGGAGCAAGGGAGAGGAGAGGAGAGGACAAAGAAGGAAAGAGAGGAGCATGAGAGAGGAGAAGACAAAGAAGGAAAGAGAGGAAAAAGAGAGAGAAGAGAGAAAAAAGTGAAAATTGAGGAAGATAATGAAAAATGCATTGGAAATCAGTGAGGAAATGAGAATAGAAAAGAAGAGAGTGCAAATAAAGAGAAGTAACAAAAGAGAAAAATAAGAATGAATTTGAGGTGCACTCAGTCATTCATATTAAAGTATTATTATTATTATTATTATTTTTATTATTATTATTATTATACACAACTCGGGCTTGGGGTGGGGTACTGTACAGTCGTGGTCAGAAATAATCATCCATATAGGGGTATCTCACGTAAGTATATATATATATATATATATATAATGTTCACTTATGTATATGGATTTAGTTGCATGAATTTATTTATTTTTGTTAATAGTCACTGAGTTCTGTATATGGATTTAGTTTCATTATTATTTTTAATTTTTGTTTTGGTTAATAGTCACTGGGTTCTCATGTCCCTTGGGTATAATGTCAGTACCTTCGTCAGGGGAAAGTCAGTCGCGTGTTCCCTCAAACGATGTCACGGTCTGTAGGTTCCTGAATAAACTCGTGTTCAATGTTTACAGAATAATACCTGTACTGTCAACGGCGATATTACACTTCAACCCTCTTCTGTAAAGTCTGTTGCTTGATACAAATTGATTCCTATATATCACACAAGAGTCAGAAAAAAAAATACACACACAAACACAGACACACACGCACATGCACACACACACACACACACACACATACACACACACACACATACACACACACACACACACACATACACACACACACACACACACACACACACACACACACACACTAACACTAACACTAACACTAACACACACACACACACACACACACATACACACACACACTAACACTAACACTAACACACACACACACACACACACACTAACACTAACACTAACACACACACACGCACACAAACACACACAGGGGAACACCATAGTGGCAATCGACGCTTAAACCCAAAACTTATTGCATCCAAAGGAATTGAAAAAACATTACGTGAGCTTTTATCAGAATTTAACACCTATATAGCCGTAATATCGTGTGCTTAGTGTCAAGTATATGTAGTACAGAAACGCTTGGCCACTTAAAGATAAATCCATTAAACAAATAATATCTTTCATACAGACATACAGGACCTCACACACACACACACACACACACACACACACACACACACACACACACACACACACACACACATGGACAATGAATAGTGAGGTTATCGATGCTTAAACTGTCAACTTATTATATACACACAGACAAACTGGAATGATTGTTTTGTACCGTATTAAATTTTCAAGGCTTGGTGAACTATAGATGTAGAAAATAATATATCCCTAACACATGGTCATTGGGCAACACCACGGAAATGAAATTAAAATGAGGATATAAGAAAGTTGAAAATGTGGTTAAAAATGAGGATATAAGGAGGTTGACATTACAGTTAAAAAGGAGGTTAATATGAGGTTTGAAAGCGAGGTTTAAATGAGGTTGAAAGCGTGGTTAAGAACGAGATTAAAAGCGAGGTTAAAATGAGGTTAAAAAAAGAGATTGAAAGCGAGGTTAAAATGAGGTTGAAAATGAGGTTAATGACGTTAAAATGAGGTTAAAAAGGGTTTGAAATGAGGTTAAAAGCGAGGTTAAAAAAGAGGTTGAAAATGAGGTTAAAAAAGAGGTTGAAAATGAGGCTTAAAAGCGAGGTTAAAATGAGGCTGACGATGAGGTTGCATATGAGGAAGGAAGGAAGGAAGGAAGGCTATGTGACCAGCTTCATTCCACGTTCCCTGTGTGGGTGTGGAAATGGTATTTGTGGTGACGAGAAACAGGTCACACACACACACACACACAAAGACACACACACACACACACACACACACACACACAAAGACACACACACACACACACACACACACACAGAGAGAGAGAGAGAGAGACACACACACACACACACACACAGAGAGAGAGACACACACAGACACACACACACAAAGACACACACACACACACACACACACACACACACACACACACACACACACACACACACACACACACACACACACACACACACACACACACAGACACACACATAAAGACACACACACAAAGACACACACACACACACACACACACACACACACACACACACACACACCACACACCGAGGAGACTCATTACAGGCGAGTGCACGCAATGGGGCACGTGACTGGCAGACCAAGCATAACTGTGTGAAGCTGAGTGAGCCCCTGTCATGAAGGGATGGAGGGAAGGAAAGGGATGCCACAACACACAACACAACACTATATACTATACTACACGACGCTACACAACACTACACTACACTATACTGTACTACACATTATAACACAACACTACACAACGCTATACACTATACACAACTCGGAAACACTATACTACACAACACTATACTACACAACACAACACAACGCAACACAACGCTATACTATAATGTACTACACATTATAAAACAACGCTACACAACACGATACTACAACATAACACTACACTACACTACAACATAACACTACACTATACTATACAACACTACACTACACTATACAAGGGGAGGAGAGTTTGGAGGTGGACACTGTCTTCTCCTTTCCTCCAAACAAAGTAAGTTCATTGTGGTTGTCTTCCTCACTGACTCTCTTTGACAACATTCAAGAATAGTTTATGCATCAATAGAGAGAATCGAAAGGAATAGTGTGTGTGTGTGTGCGTCTGTGTGTGTGTGTGTGTGTGTGTGTGTGTGTGTGTGTGTGTGTGTGTGTGTGTGTGTGTGTGTGTGTGTGTGTGTGTGTGTGCGACCTCCCTAGTAAATTTAAGTCTTACATTGTTATTATTATAAAAACTCGTGTAAATGGTTCCTCCTGCTATTTTTTTTTTTTTTTTTTTTGTCAGATCTCTTTCAAAAGTAGTTTATTACCACCTCCTAAGCATATGTATTATCCACACACAAAATAGTGTTGATATCTCAAAGATCCTACTAATAGTTAGGTTCGAACGGACGTACGAACATAGTTACTTTGTAAAATTATGTATAATATAGATTGTGTTGTAAATCTTGCCACCGTGTTTCACCAATC
>JAWZYT010003975.1:67500-77500 GCA_034508575.1 Petrolisthes manimaculis | reverse complement strand
CTCAGTCTCCTGCTGGGGGTCTGTCAGTGTGAGGTGAGTTGGAAGACACACACACACACACACACACAACCTTCAATTCCCCAAACATTTTTCACTGAGTTCGAGAGACATCGGTGTAATTGCCTCTTTGAAAACTTGTGGGTATGATTTGTTGTACCCCTTACCCCCCCCCCCAGAGAGAGAGAGAGAGAGAGAGAGAGAGAGAGAGAGAGAGAGAGAGAGAGAGAGAGAGAGAGAGAGAGAGAGAGAGAGAGAGAGAGAGAGAGAGAGAGAGAGAGAGAAGGAGTAAGAGTCATTGCTCGTGATATATTAAACCTATCAAATGTTCTCTCGTAAAGTGGGATAGTATTGCAATCGTAAAAGTTTGGTGTGTGTGTGTGTGTGTGTGTGTGTGTGTGTTGCCCTCAATTGCTTGCCTTGGCTTGCTTCACATCTTGATAGGGAAGAATTTAGTTCCTGAGCAGTCAATACCGTACCCTGTTTTGTTCAAGACTACTGCTGTGGAAAATTGCCCTGTGTGTGTGTGTGTGTGTGTGTGTGTGTGTGTGTGTGTGTGTGTGTGTGTGTGTTATGCGTGCGTGGGTGGGCGAGTGGGTGTGGGTGTGTGTGCGTGCGTGTGTGTGGGCCGGTGGGTGAGTTTGGTGAATGCCTGTAGTGCGTGTGTGTGCGTGTTTACAATAATAACCAAACATTCTTCCCGTTGCCCTGTGTGACATATAACAGCTTCTGGACAACATGAATGAAGAAGCCAATGTCCTGTTGTCGGAAAGAGACTCCGAAGTGAACCTGAAGAAGAACAACCCCATGGAAGAAAACCTGAACCTAGACTTGGAGGAGAGGGCAGAGGAGATGGACATTCCTTGGTGGTTGGAGGAAGAAGAGTTGAAGAGGAACGAGAACTTTGAAGTGGAGGAGAGGGAAGAAGAGATGGAAGAGGAAGCTTTGGAGGAGGAGGAGGAAGAGGATGCTGTGGAGGTGAATGATTTGCGTGCTACGTGCCATGTAAGAAAGTGAGTATTGAACACCTCCTAACTCTTCATGTACTTCTTCTCCTTTTTTCCATTATTTTTCTTTCCGTCTCCTCGCTTCTTTCTAACTCGTCCGCTTCTTCCTTTCTCTGTCGTCCCTTTCTCCTCAGTCATCCCTTCCTTTCCTCTTCTTTCCTTCCTCTCCCTGACCTAATTCTTCCTTCCTTCTCTCCTGTTTTCTTTTCTATCATTCTCTTATTATTCATCCTTATCTTGTGGACGAAATGGAGAACTATTTATTCCTTCAAACAATGTTAAGGAACAAATTATCACCTCAGTATAATTTATGTCTTGTCTGTTAGAAGCATCAGTGCTCTAATACAATACAGTACAGTTGGAATTATAATCTCATCTCGAAAGCCGATGGTGTGATTCTCGGGCTGGTGAAAATGTTTGACAAAAATATTCTAAGCTCTTGAAAAGTTTCTTAGTCCCTCAAACTAAAATGTCACACTATAGGATGTCACTAAATAATCTTGTGTGAACCAACAGCACACCTTGTCACTCAGTGGGAGGATTGTGTTACTCCCGCTCTGCAAACACAAGATACTGTGAGATAGTATCGAAGGACCCAACGGTTTGCAACAGTACCAGTTGTCAGTGTTGCATTGGTAAGTGAAGGGTCGTTTTTTGTCTTTATGCAGCATCTTTATTAACATTGCTTTTTAAGGGGGTGCGGGAATAAGGGGACAGGCTTGGAAGGGGGGTTAGAGGGGTGCGGGAGTAGGAGACAGACTTGATACTCTTCACAACGACTACTGATACACACACACGGACTGGATAGGTGGTTCAGAATGTGTATATATAAAGGTGTTGTCTCCCCCTCAGATTGTGACCGGTCTCTGGTTGGATCTCAGTGCCGTTCTGTTCGTGGGTATTGCCGAGGGGAATGTCAGTGTCGACCCTACGAGTATTCAGACGCCTTCCATCCTTGTCGCAGCAGCGCATGCTCGTCAGTACTTATTAATTTATTCTATGGTTTTATTTTTACTTCTAATTCAGTTTTTCCTTTCACTTCAGGTCACTATTTTGGTTGTCATTCACCAGTTAGTTACACAAACTACTTAAGCAACATCCCCATACCAAGCACGTAGAGGCGGAAATTATCCTTTTATTTCATAATCAAACGGTTTTTTATAATAATATGATCGTTCATATTTACTTTATAAATAATAATTACTATAATTAGGAACATGATTTATGAAACAAATGCCTTTTTCAGAAGCGTATTTACTTCCTTGATATCATGAAATTTTGTGTTGTTTTCTATGCATGAACTTTTGCAGCTGTTGCCGCCGCTGTTTGACAACTCGTGAGTGCCGCTACGGACGTTCGTACGGTGTGTGTGTAGGTGACGCTAACTACTACATGCGTTTCCACCACGTGTACCGCAACTACACGGCCAGCTGCACCGTACCCGGGTGTTCCTGCATCAACGTGTGTACTCGGGAAAGAAGCTGTTACAGTTCAGGTGGCTATTGTACCAAGTCAGGCATCAGGTGCAGACCCAACTATATCAGGTTCCCGTGTGGCTGTAGAGACGACCGGAACTGTGCCTGTTGCGTCCCACGTGAGTCTAACCTCATCCCCATCATTCCACCCCCCACTCCCCACTCCCCCACTCCATCAGGTTCACCCATTTGTCTAACCCAATCAGTTTCCTCCCATCTGTCCAACCCCATCAGTTCCCCCCATCAGTTTTCCCCCAATCAATTTTCCCCCAATCAGTTTCCCCATCGATTTCCCCCAATCAATTTTCCTCCAATCAGTTCCCCCATAAGTTTCCCCAATCAGTTTTCCCCCAATCAATTTTCCTCCAATCAGTTCCCCCCAATCAGTTTCCCCCCATCTGTCCAATCCAATCCGTTTCCACTTTTTCATCTGATTAATATCTCTACCATTTATTTATTTAATGTATCAGTAAATGTATAATTGTCAAGTATCTAATCAAATCGACATTCCATCTCATCTTTCCGGTAACTTAAATAATTATCCACTCGACTTTATGGTTAAAGTCGAGTGGATAATTATCTAAGTTACTGGAAAGATGAGATGGAATGTCGAGTTAATTCTATAGAGACTCAACTTTCACCGTAATTATCTTCCATTCCAGTGCAAAACCGCCAAAAGGCTCTGAGTTACTTCAAATGTAAAGAAGAGAACTAGAACAACATCCAACCCACCCACCCACTAACCCAACCACCCACCACTCAACAACAACAACAGCAACAACAACAACAACAACAACATCGATGTCAACGGAGCGGGTTATAAAGCTACCAGTGTTAATTAATCGTTACATTTGATGGGTAAAATAAGAAGACACGATTCGAAGAGAAAAAAGAAGAAGCCTTTATTTATTGATGACCCCAGCCCCCACCACCACCACCCTTCATTCACTACTGCTGCTACATGCTTCTTCATATTAATAAATCATGATGAAATATATTTAGGATGGATAATATTTTAGAGCAAGAGTGTGTGGTGGTGAATTGTTGTTTTCCTTCACCGAATTAGTTAATTAATAAGATCAATGTCATATTCAGTATTGTTTAATTATGGTATCATATATTAGAAAAAAAAAATGAATTATACATCAGGATGGATATATATGTGTAGTTTTCAGTGCTGTTGAATCCAATGGTGTTCATATTAAAATCAATGCAGTTTAGATATACCTAAAAAAAAAAAAAAAAAACGCACACACACACACACTGGAATTCCACATCTTCGACAGTGAAATATCAGCTGCCGTACTTGCCACCAGGGGGACATTCAGTTGTCTCATTAATTCCAGGTTACGTTCATGTCCCTGGGATGTGAGTGACTTTTAAAGGGGTGGTTAGTTAGTTAGTTAGTTAGTTATTTTAGTTAATATTTTTCTTATAGTACATTAGAGCGCCTTCAAGGACCCTGTGATCGTGTTTTAAAATTAAAGGCTTCTGATTCCTCCTGACCATGCCACGAAACAAGCTCCATCCATATAGGTGGTGTTTCGTGGCAATATTTGAAGGACTCGTCGACCTACAATTTTCTGACTACATCACAGGGTTCCCTTGCTTCCTTCAGTGTGTGTCTAGAAACAAAAATAATGATGGCCTGTTGCTTTGAATAGTTTGGAGGAATCTGCTGCTCATACACCTACCAACGCTGTAATATCCATCCAAGTTAGTACTTATAATTGTCCTTGATTTTAAATTTTTAATTACTTGTCGAAGAAATAAAAATAACAGAAATAATGTAATTCCTTAATAACCAAAGTATACAATGAAAGAAAAGCATGCGCCTATTATTATTTATTTTCCTTGATTATTTATGATGTCTAAGATATAATAAACAGTATATAATTTTTACAACAATTTTGACGTTGAATAATTATGTGTATGAGAGAAGCTGTCAAACGTGTACACAAGTCATTCCTATGTGCATAATCATTATTGTCTGCGACTGTACACGAATATGTCCAGCCATAATCAAATAACCACTAACAATTTCCTTCCATCGTGCAAATAAATCAGTATCAAATCAAAATATAACCAAACAAGAACACCTTACGTCAACTTAACCCCCTCAATTATTATTATTATGAGGTGCTGCAAAATCATACACGTAGTTGCTCTTTAGTACCAAGATATTTACTACAATGAAAGGAAAGTGTGGGTGGTTTATTTTTATCATGGCTGTACAGTAATCATATCACATAATACACACAGAAGATGTAACAATATAATTTTAGTAGGGAGGGGGAAACAAGGCAACATTCGAGAACAGGAAGGATAAATGAATATCTCATTTTCCATGGGCAATAAAACATGTATTTGTATACATGAGAACTATAATAGAAATTCATTGTTGGTTTTCTCTTCACTCTACAACAGTATTACCCGCCGTCTGATAAATGGCAGGAAAACTGAACTAATTATACAAACAAACAAAAGATGTCTACTCTACAATCAACACCAATCATTATTTTTTTGTTACTTCACTTTAGTAAGGGGTGTGAAATATAATGAAGAATTTTATTGCTGTGAAATAACGAGCGTAAAAGATAAAGGCGCAAAGTTCCAATGGTATGAGTTTCTTTCTGAGTAAAATGTACTGCAGCCAACTCTTACACAAATCAAATCCAAACAGTCCATGTGTAAATGAAAAAAATTAATGCTACTACAGACATAAAATTAATGCAAAAAATATGCAAAAGGATTATACTTGACACACCGAAAAAAAAAAACAAAAAAAAAAACACAGTCTTAGAGTTTGTGGTCAATTTAGTGGGACATTTTATGGAGAAATCAGAAGTCTACAATTTTTACATCAATTTGACCTATTAATTAAAGGAGTGTAATACTGTTGGCAAATCTGGAGCAACCGATTACTTCATACAATTCCTTGCAACAACATACTATACCATTATTGAATTACTGTAATCTGTTTCTTCACATTTTATCTTTAAGGGACCCTGTGATGTAGTCAGAAAATTGGAGGTAAACGAGTCCTTCAAATACAGCCACGAAACACCACCTGAATGGAAGGAGTTTGTTTTGTGGTATAGTTAGGAGGAATCAGAAGCCAGCAATTCCCATACACGATCACAGGGCACTTAATTTCAGGAGGTATTATGGAGCAACCAATTCTATTCCAAACAACAGGACACCATTATATTTCTTTCCTTGGTCCAGTTTCCTGACATACTTTGGAGGAATCAAGACAATCTAATACACCAAAAAAAAAAAAAAAAAAAAAAGCCTCATGACCCCGTAGTAGTTGGTGGTGCTTTAGTTGTTTTAGTTGTTTTAGTTGTTTTAGTTGTTCCTCATGTTGCACTTGTAGGTGTACTCAGCCTTGTACTGATTCACCTCTGAAAGCAAAAATCGAATGTTATTTCTCAAGATGAAACCCATTGTAATTCCTGTGTACAAAGTTTCATGAGATTATTAATTTTGTGTAAGTAAATGTGTATTGCAAATAATTACGATATCCTATAACGGCATATTTGTTTACAGTATAGATATATTAATAACCCCCATAAGGGACACTGTGATGTAGTCAGAAAATTGGAGATAAAATGATTCCTTCAAATATTGCCACGAAACAGATCCTATATGGCAGAACAATGTTTCGCGGTATAGTCAGGAGAAATCAGAAGCCTCCAATTTTCATACACGATCACAATATTCTTAAGGGATTGTTTATATTTCCTCCTCTTCTTCCTTCTTATCTTCCTTCTACTTTTCCTCACCCATTTTTTTCCTTCTCCTCCTCCTCTTTCTATTCCTCCTCCTCCTCCTTCTTCTTCTATTCCTCTTACTCCACCAGCTCTTAGGCAACAGACACACACACACACAGACAGACAAACAAGATCAGACAGATAGATAGACAGACAGCCACCCCCACCTCTCAAACAGCCACTCTCAGGGTCTGTAATTACCACTCTGATGATTATTGATACAGTGAATTAATCTAAATATTATACTGTATACTGACTGTGAATGGACAGTGGTTTGGTTATCTCGTATACAATGAAAGGTAGGATCGATTGGTCTGCACACAATAGCATCTCTATTGTAAAAGATAAGCTCCACTCTATGGTCTACTGCCAATAGTATAAATAATATAAACTAGTATAAATAATAGTATAAATTCTCCCTTTGACCGCATTCTCAATTTTTTCACAGAAATTTATACGAATCATATATTATATCTGAACTAAATGCCAAGTACAAAAACGGAATTGCTGATCTTCTCACGACACTCCTGGGATGATCGTGTAGTCATTAATTAAAGGACCCCCTTGATGTACGGTAGTCAGAATTATGGAGGTTAGAGAGTCCTTCAAACATTGCCACGAAACACCAGCTTCATTCATAGAGCTTGTTTCGTGGCATAGTCGGGAGGAATCAGAAGCCACCAGGTCTCATACAAGGTCACAGGGTCCCTTAATTAAATCACTCTTCTTCTTGATGGTGATATGAAAGCTGTTATACTTTTTAAGGAATTGTAAAGCGTTACATAACTATTTCACGTGACTGTACAATACTAACTGGGGACACAGCAGGAGCAACTTTTTGTATCGCGGCAACCACAGTCGAACTTGATGTAGTTAGGTCTGCAGGAGACGCTTTTCTTGATACAATAGCCGGCCAGCATGGTACACGTCTTCTCCACCACACAGTAGTTGACGCAGGAACACTGAGGCTGAGCACATATTGCCGTCGTGTTGAGGAAGACAAACTCAAGGCGGGTATAGTAGTCAACATCCCTGAGACACACGCCAGGACTAGTGCCACCATACTTACACTGGTACGTTGTGGCACAATGACGACAACACCTGTATAAACAATGTATAGTAAGCAATATCTATATCACAACACCTGTATAAACAATGTATAGTCAGCAATATCTATATCACAACACCTGTATAAACAATGTATAGTAAGCAATATCTATATCACAACACCTGTATAAACAATGTATGTTAAACAATATGTATATGACAACACCTGTACAACAATGTATGGTAAACAATATCTATATGACAACACCTATACAATAATGTATAATAAATGATACCTTTAGGGCAATGTATTACAACACATGTACAACAATATATGGTAAATGAATGATACCTGTATGGGAATGTATGGTAACAACACCTGGACAACAGTAAATACGAAGACACAATAGATAATTAGCGAGAACACCTGGACGACCATCAGGTATGAATTCAATAAGTCCTTTCTGATTCATCACATGGTAGGATTTCTTTTCCAATTACACCTGTCCATCTTCTTCTTCTCCAAAAGGCTCAGTATCAACTTCCACCACATTCTTTCAAGCAGCTCCAAAATTATGATGGCTGCAAAGTTTTAGTACCGGTAACTTAAATGAATTAGACAAAAATCCAATCCTACGTCCTTCATTCACTTCACGCAATTGTTTTCCGCTCAGTTGCCTCAGTGTGTTTAAAATACGTCATTCATTCAGTTAGTTCAATCAATTGTTTTCCGCTCGGTTGCCTTACAGTGCGCATGCTTACAAATCACAGAGATCAAAATACGGAATAGGTCGAGAGTCTTACGTGCAGGCTCTGTTGGGGCAGTAGTTGAAGTGGTCGGCATACTCATAGCGAAGGCACTGGCATTGTTTCCTACATGACCCTCTCGCCAGACCACACTTGGAGGTGGACGCACCCTTGTCACAATCTGGTTAATTAAGGGGGTGTGGGAATAGGGGGACAGGCTTGGGGGTATTTTGGGGGGTGCAGGAGTAGGGGGACAGGCTTGGGGTTTTTTTAGGGGGTGCAGGAGTAGGGAGACAGGCTTGTTTTTGCTTTTTGTTTTTATTTGGGGGGGGGGGGGGTTAGAGGGGTGCAGGAATAGGGGGACATGCTTTCTACCAACCCTAAGCCTGTCCCCCTATTACCGCACCCCCCCCCCATGCCTGTCCCCTACTCCCACACCCCCTTAAGGGCCCCCGTGATGTAGTTAGGAATTTGGAGGTTAGTGAGTCCTTCAAACATTGCCTCGAAACATTATTTATACTGAAGGGGCTTGTTTCGTGGCTTAGTCAGGAGGAATCAAGAGCCACCAACATTGACACTCGGCCACAGGGTCCTTAAGGGATAGTATACATTGGAGTGCCTTGATTCCCCAAAAAAACATACTCCAGGAAAAAGAACCAAATGAACAAAGATAATGGTGTCCTGTTGCTTGGAATAGTTTGGAGGAATCAGTGGCTCCAGATTTTACCAACACATAACATTTTCAAAGGTAAAATTGACCCTCCCTCCCTTCCTCTCCACTCAGACTCTCCATCAAAAAGCTGAAGGACGGAGGAAAAGCTAGGTTAACCACAGGACGAAGCAAAACGTTTTGTGCTAGAACAGGAAAGTAAGAGTCTTGCCCAAGTGATATTAAATTAAAAGCGTAAAAAAAGAGAGTGCATGTATGTATATGTGTATGAGTATGTGTGAGTGTGAATGTGAGTGAGTGTGAGTGAGTGTGAGTGAGTGTGAGTGTGAGTGAGTGTGAGTGTGAGTATGTGTGAGTGTGAGTATGTGTGAGTGTGAGTATGTGTGAGTGTGAGTGTGTGTGTGTGTTCCAAGGTTATGAGTAAATGAGTATGTGATATGCCTGCCTGCCTGCCTGCCTGCCTGCCTGCCTTACCAATACAACATATACACCCGTCGTGCTGGCAGAGGCTGGGGTTTGTGGAGAAGTGATCACACGTGTCAGTGGAGATGGTACCCGTACGGTGACACTCGCCTCCCACGTAATGACATTCTGTGCTGAGGGGAGCAGGGGGAGGCAGCAAAGGGTCATGTCAGTCCAAGCAAGCCAACCCATTATTATTATGTTTGTTATTATTATGATTATTGACGTTGGTATTTTTGTTTTTATTATTATTATTATTTTAATTATTATCATTATCATTACTATCATTACTATCATTATTACCATTATTATCATTATTATTATTCTTTTCATTATCATTATCATTACTATTATTATTATTATCATACTATTATTATTATTATTATTATTATTATTACTATTATTATACACAACCCATCACCAACCCAACCCTGCCATCCATATCTTACCCAGCGTGGGGACAACAGTTACGTGTGCTGGTACAAGTGGACGACGATCTGCCATAGGTACTCTCAAGGAAGTGAGGGTCCCTTAACAAACTCCTAGCCCCGTCTTCATCCTCTTCCTCTTCTTCCCCACCTTCATCCTCCCACCACGTGTCATTCTCGTGTATAACGGGGGGGTCAGATCTCCACAAGTTGGGGGGCAACAACTCGGGGGTGTCATTGTTTTCATCCTCTTTTGCCTCGGGTACAACGGACTGCAAAGGGTGTATGTATATTACGTGTGTGTGTGTGTGTGTGTGTATGTGTGTGTGTGTGTGTGTATGTGTGTGTGTGTGTGTGTGTGTGTGTGTGTGTGTGTGTGTGTGTGTGTGTG
>JAWZYT010003975.1:0-65000 GCA_034508575.1 Petrolisthes manimaculis | reverse complement strand
TTATAATCCTTTAAGTGGGTGTGGAAGTAGGGGACAAGCTTGGGGGGGGTGCGGGAGTAGGGCGACAGGCTTGGGGGGGTTATGGGTGGGTGTGAGAATAGGGGACAGGCTTTCTACACCCCCCCACCCCACCCCCAAGCCTGTCCCCCTACTTCCGCACCCCCCCAACCCCCCCATGCCTGTCTCCTAATTCCCACTCCCTCTTAAGACTCACTTATTAGACTTACCCACATAACACCTTCCTGGACCATAAGTTCATTTATGTTACTTTTATTACGAACTTAAACTTGAAAACAAAAGTGTATTGTAATTACAACAACAATTATATTAATCGTCGATAATTATACGATAATGGTATAATTGTGAGAGTAAAAATAACAATAATAATAATAATAATAATAATAATAATAATAATAATAATAATAACAACAATAACAATAATAATAACAATAATAATAATAACACCATGAGCTTCTCGGGGGAAAAAAGTAAAATAAACATCATGCATCTAAACCTTCACATTCAATAATCATAAAATGCTCCTAAACTTATAACTATCTCCCAGCTGTCCTCATTACTCCACCACCACAGGACCAATCAGTGTCCCTTACATCACACACACTTCCAATGGACCAAAACATTACGAGGCCAAAGCTGTATTCCTCCAACTGTATCCAACACCTGAGGCGGTCATTACGATCACTTGTAAGAGATATTAAGTCACTGCTGGTTTACTCTATTTTTATACTGCAGTGAGGAAGGAGTGTCGGTGGTACAGCTTTAAAGGTGGTATTAAATATGTGTTGTGGGCAAAGTCATGGTGGTGGTGGCTTCTAATTCCTCCACATGCGGCCAGAGAACGCAAGATACAGGTACCCCATGGTGAAACCGTGGGACCGTTCTGTTTCCTTGCTTGTTTTGGAGGACGTCAGCCAGCAGCAGCAGCCCTCCAAGTCGTCGACAATATCTTTTTTCCTCCTTTTAAAGACACACCCTACGTTTTCCTGGATCTAATTTGGGTGATGTGAATGCCAGTGACGCCAGCCTTCCTTGATCTAATTTGTGGAGTAAAGGAGTGTACCTAGCTCTATTTTCGCGTGTGCAAGAGAGAGAGAGAGAGAGAGAGTGAGAGTTAGAGAGAGAGAGAGAGAGAGAGAGAGAGAGAGAGAGAGAGAGTGAGAGAAAGAAAGACAGACAGACAGACAAACAGAAATAAAGAGAGAAAAAAAGTAACAGAGAAAGAGAGACGTACTGAAATAACATGAGTTTTTTTCTTCTATATCAAAATAAATATACAGTAAGTGAAGGGAGTCAGCCACTACATGCAGTTCTTCCATTGACAAGGTTCTCAGGAGGGAAGGTAAGAATTCATGTACCCTGACCACAAAGAAACGCAATATCAGCTTCACGTCAGAACAAACAATACAAGCCGACTAATTGGCCGTGTGTGTGTGTGTGTGTGTGTTAAATTGTGTGTGGGAAGGGGTGTTAGAATGTTTGTGTGTGTGTGTGTATGTGTGTGTGTTAAATTGTGTGTGGGAGGGGGTGTTAGAATGTTTGTGTGTGTGTGTATGTGTTAAATTGTGTGTGGGAGGGGGTGTTAGAATGTGTGTGTGTGTGTGTGTGTGTGTGTGTGTGTGTGTGTGTGTGTGTGTGTGTGTGTGTGTACAAAATTGAACATGCCTGTGTACTTTAATTCCTTCTCTATTTTTCTGTCTAAAGTGAAGCAAAACATAAGTATCCCACATAGGCTACTCAGTTTCAATATCAAAGCACTTCAACTCACACGAAGCCCCTAATCACAGTCACCGATCATCCCACACATACATACATACATACGAAAAATTCCCCCAAGTACACCAAAACAAGAAGAAAAAAGGCCCCCTCCCAACACCCAACCCTACATACACACACACACACACACACACCTCTACAAATAGGACCTCCCCCCCTCTCTTTTATTTATTTTATCTCTCTCTCACTGACACACACACACACACACACACATACACACACACACACACACAATGAAGACGCACACATACACACAGACACACATACACACAGACACACATACACACACACAATGAAGACACACACACACACACAGACACACACACCATGACGAGCCCCCCATCCTCCCTTCCCACAATGAAGCCTCCTCACACCTAAATAAATAGGCTACACAATTACATCAAGTTCCCCACATGGGTTGGGTTGGGTTGGGTTGGGTTGGTCTGGAAGTGAGTGGGTGGGGTGCATTAAGCTTCTCCTTTCAAACGCGGCAGGCTGTAATCACGTGCTTATTGGCAAATCATCAAAAACACATTATTGATAACATAGCAAGCTGGGCCCCAAAAGCACCGACCGCATCGTAATCCTCTTAATACAGCTTTGGGGGTTAGAGGTGAAAGGGGTATAGGGTTGTTGTTGGTGTTGGTGTTGTTGGTGGTGGTGGTGGTGGTGGTGGTAGTGGTGGTGGTGGTTCTTGGGTTGGATGGATGGATGGATGGGAGAGATGAGGGAGTGAGTGATGATTGAAGGTTGCAATGGTAGGAAACATGTAGATAGAGGTGAAAGGGGTATAGGGTTGTTGTTGTTGTTGTTGTTGTTGTTGTTGTTGTTGTTGTTGGTGGTGGTGGTGGTGGTTCTTGGGTGGGTTGGATGGATGGATGGAAGAGATGAGAGATGGGTGAGTGATGATTGAAGGTTGCAATGGTAGGAAACATGTAGATAGAAGTGAAAGGGGTATAGGGTTGTTGTAAGCTATGAAAGGAAGGGAGGGAGGGAGGGATAGTTGAAGATCAGAAAGGGAAAAGGCACTCACTCTAACATTTTTACGTGTGTGTGTATTTTTAGCCCACAACACACAAACACAACATTGTATTATTAACTGCCAATGTATGTGAGCAAATTGTGAACGACATTAAGATCTGAAGATAACGTAAATAATATTCTGTGGTGTTGGCCAAAACCCATTACAATAACTTCAACTCATACACCAACTTCACCAGAAAAAAATAAGAATATAAAAAATACACCAACAGCTCCAGTAAAGTATTTGAGTTAGTTAGGACCTGCCAGTGAGTACATCATTTAATACTCTCGCCTACTGAAGATAGAAGCGATATGTGAGGATTAGTATTACAACAGTGGAAAGCGGACAAAGACCTACGGGGATAAATATGTGTACTATTGGAGGAAAAGGGTCAGGGAAGAAGGAAGGGGTTCAGGGAAAGAAGAAGGGGTGACAGGGGAGGAGAAAGGTGGTCAGGGAAAGAAGAAGGGGTGACAGGGGAGGAGGAATGGGTTCAGGGAAAGAAGAAGGGGTGACAGGGGAGGAGGAACAGGGGAGCAGGGAAAGAAGAAGGGGGTGACAGGGGAGGGGGAGCAGGGGAACAGGGCGCTACACTGCATTTACCAAAGCGGCCAATCAACGCTGACTAATTAAGAGGAATTAGCGCCAAGGTGTGTTTAGTTAACAGCGAACTGATCAAACCAAACCACCGCTCCGCTCGGCCCGGGAGAGAGATGCATAAACAGCCGTGGTACCGTAATGCTAATGGGCTCGGTGGGGAAGGAAGCTTTGTGGTCACCTTTATAGTGCTTCACATCACTACTGAGATGATAATGAGGATGGAAAGTAAACACAAAACACAAAAACACATGAGAATATTATTATGTAGTGCTGGTCACCTTTATAGAGATGAGGAGGAGGAGGGAAAGAAAACCCATAAGAATTTTTATAGTTTAGGCCCGTAGTTTAAAAGGATTTGAGGGCCCTTACTGGAGCTTTGTGAATCCTCCAAACTATTCCAGGCCACAGAACCCTTCCGTATTTCTAATTGGGAATCTGTTGCCTGGAGTAGTTTGGAGAATTCATGAAAAATCCAGTAAGGACCCTCAAATTTGTTAATACTAGGTACGGGTGTTAGTATTGATACGATGATGGAAAGTAAACACAAAACACATAAGAATATTATTTATGTAGCGTTGGTCACCTTTATAGTGCTTCACATTGAGGGTTTATTAGTATTGATACGATGATGATGATGATGATGAAAAGTAAAAGAAAAGTCAGAAGAATTTTTGTGGTGCTTAATATGTTGTCAGCTTAATATGTTGTCAGCTTAATATGTTGTCAGCTTAATATGTTGTCAGCTTAATATGTTGTCAGCTTAATATGTTGTCAGCTTAATAATGTTGTCAGCTTAATATGTTGTCAGCTTAATATGTTGTCAGCTTAATATGTTGTCAGCTTAATATGTTGTCAGCTTAATAATGTTGTCAGCTTAATAATGTTGTCAGCTTAATAATGTTGTCAGCTTAATATTTAGTGTGTAGATTTTAAATAATGTTGGAAAGAAGAAAATGAATACAAGACTGTGCTCGGCCAGATATAGTTTGCGTTTCGTATTTAGATGATAATATAAAGAAAGATGATCAAGGCCTTAATTTACTCAGGAAGGGCTGGAAGTTACTGGATGTGGCTAACTGGAACTGACCTGTGACCTGACCTGACTGACAGAATGAGAAAGACTGGCTGACTGACTGACTGGAAAGGGACTGACAGAATGAGAAAGACTGACTGATTGGAAAGAGACTGGATGGAAGCGAGTAAAGTGTATGTAGCTGCATGGTGGCTTTCTGGGAGTAGCTGAAATTAATTTAACTGCAGCAGCCTAAAGGTATAGTTGGCTGGCTGGCTGGAAGATGTTGGCTGGAACTCGATGGCTGACTTGAAGTGTGGAAGAAGTTTGTGGGAGGTGAGGCTGAGGAAGAAATTTAAAAGCGAGTCTTGGTAGAGTCGAGGCGCAGAAATGACAGGGGATAAAAGAAGCTAATGGGCAATCAGCCAACCAGGAAGGAGGAAGAAGAGGAGGAGGAGGAGGAGGAGGAGGAGGAGGAGGAGGAGGAGGGAGGAGGAGGAGGAGGAGGAGGAAGAGGAGGAGGAAGAGGAGGAGGAAGAGAGAGGAGAGAGGAGGAGGAGGAGGAGGAGGAGGGAGAGGAGGAGGAGAGGAAGAGGAGGAAAAGGAGGAAGGAGGAAAAGGAGGAGGAGGAGGAGGTAGGAGGAGGAGGAGGGAGGAGGAGGAGGAGGAGGAGGAAGGAAGAGGAGGAGAGAAGGGGGAGAAGGAGAAGAAGAGGGAGAAAGAAAAGAAGAGAGAGAAGGAGAAGGAGGAAGAAGAGAAGAAGGAGGAGGCGAGAAGAAGAAGGGAGAAGAAGGGGGAAGAAGAAGGGGGGAAGAGTAGGAGAGAAGGGGGAAGAGTAGGAGAGAAGGGGGAGGAGAAAAAGGAGGAGGAGGAGGATTAGAAGTTTTAAGAAGAAGAGGGAAGGAGTAATGGTTAGAAGAGGGTGGTAGCAGATGTGGCAATGATGGGTGATTATAAAGAGGGGAGGAGGGAGGGGAAGAAAAATAATAATTATAATAATAATAATAATATTAATAATAATAATAAATAAGTATAAACAATAACAATAACAATAACAATAACAACAACATAACAAAACCAATAATAATAACAATAACAATAATAATAACAATAACAATAACAATAACAATAACAATAACAATAACAATAACAATAACAATAATAACAATTACAATAACAATAATAACAATACTTTATAATAAATAACAGCATTACAATAAATTAACCTCGATGGTACGGTATATATAAAGTGTGCCAGCCAGTCAGAAAAACGTGGCACCTCTTAACAACATAGTGGCAGAATACACATATGTCTTCTCTAAACGACAACGTATGGGGAGGGAACGAGAGTGTATGGTCCCTCCTTCAGTCCCTATAAGTCTCAATAACAAGAAGGTAAGACACATGGGTTCGATCGTCTGGGTAATAAGAGTGAAGGATATAATTATTATGGGTATAGTATGTCTTGTTTTGTAAATTTTGCAAGGCTTCTGATTCCTCCTACACACAAACACAAATGGGATATATAACTATTTTCATTGTTCTGATCAAGGCTCTGACACACACACACACACACACACACACACAAAAGGTACATATAACTATTTTTGTTGTTCTGATCGTGGCTCTATAATGATGAAGACTGTCCTCCTTTTGCTCCTTGTTAATATATTTTTATTTTTGAGCAGCATTTTAAATCGTGGACATTATTATTATTCTAAAGTCTCTCTTACAACCCCGGGGGGAACGTATTCATTTTCTATCTTCTGACTGACGCGAAATTTTCAGTTCACTTCCGTAGACTTTTATCACAATCTTTTTATTATTATTATTATTATTATTATTATTATTATTATTATTATTATTATTATTATTATTGTGTTTGTTAGTTATCATTATTATTATTATTTTATTTTATTTTTATTTTTTTTCCTGTCCTTGAATGTATTTAATATGAAGGTAAAATCATGCACCAATAATAGAATCATGATTATGTTGTGTAGCAAACGAAGTCCTCCAAACACTGTCATAAAACACATCCACCTCGTCTCATACGGAAGCATTCTGTTTCCTGCCATAATTTGGAGGATTCGGTGACCCACTGATTTGTTGGTCCACGGCAAGTCGCTTATCTCATGCTTCCTTCCTCCCTCAATCTCCCTCCCTGAATCTCCTTACTTCCTCCCTCAATCTCCCTCCTTCCTCCCTCAATCTCCCTCCCTGAATCTCCTTCCTTCCTCCCTCAATCCTCCCTCCTTCCTTCCCTACCTTCCTCCCCATATCACCTATATAACCACCAAACTACCCCCCTTCTCCTCCCGCACATCCTTCCTTCCTCCCTCAATCTCACCTCCTTCCTCCCTCAATCTCCTTCCTCCCTCCCTCAATCTCCCTCCCTTCCTCCTTCCTTCCTTACCTTCCTCCCCTGTCACCTACCACACATCCTTCCTCCCTTCCTCCTTCCTTCCCTACCTTCCTCCCCATGTCAACTACCACCAAAATTCTCCCTTTCTTCCCTCCCTCCCTCCCCTTAATCTCCCTTCCTCCTTCCTTCCTTACCTTCCTCCCCATGTCAACTACCACCAAAATATCCCCTTCCCTCCCTCCCTCTCTCTCCTCAGGCCTTGTACCCTCGCCCGCTCTTTCCTCTAAGTCAACAGCAAGTTAAATTACAGACTGCATTCGGATTTTGCTCCCAAGTTACGCTCCGAATATTGCATTGTTTACGGCCAGTCAGATATTAACTCAATTTTGGAGAGTGGCGCGACGAGAATGTTTAAAGCGGTTTTGGTGATGGTGGGGAGAGAGGGAGATTGAAACGTGATGGATGGATGGATGGATGGATGGATGGATGGATGGATGGATGGATGGATGGATGATGGATGGATGGGATGGATGGATTGATATTGTGGCTTTTAGTTGTCACAGTAGAGGATGAGTCAGGTTAGTTGTGAGTGCAAGGGTGATATTACCAGTATTTATTTATATATATTCTTATTTCTCTCTCTCTCATATAATTTCCCTATTTGGACTTCAAAATTCCCCAAAACAGAGAAATTTCCCTGCACCTGAGGAAAATGTTACAACCACACAGTAATAAAACTTAATTAATAAACTCTTGTTACATTCCAATACAGAGACGACAGACAATTTTATCATTATACTCGGGTAATAATGCATTAATATTAAGTAATCCGGCACAAATCAGTTGGCAAATGTAATGAAAAAAAAAAACCAGTTATTCAATTGCATACAAAACGACAGCGTTATAAGGATGAAGGGAGTTGTGAAGGAATTATTATTATTTTTTTTTTGTGTGTGTGTGTTTTTGTTTCATCAGTCGTTCACCATCCCAACCTCAACGTACACACACAAACACACGCACACGCACACACACGACACACACTCTCTTTCTCTCTTATACACGATAGAGAGAGAGAGAGAGAGAGAGAGAGAGAGAGAGAGAGAGAGAGGAGAGAGAGAGAGAGAGAGAGAGAGAGAGAGAGATGAGCCAACGTAATGATACTTGCAGGAAAAACGGAGCCTCATGTTTCTTCACTATTATATTATTACAGCTACTGGCACACACACACACACACATACAGCTAGACTCACCGGGTGCTAGAGAGAGAGAGAGAGAGAGAGAGAGAGAAGAGAGAGAGAGAGGAGAGGAGAGAGAGAGAGAGAGAGAGAGAGAGAGAGAGAGAGAGAGAGAGAGAGAGTTTTATTACAACCAATTTTATTACAATGGGAACTAGAACCAACAAAAGAGAGAGAGAGAGAGAGAGAGAGAGAAAGAGAGAGAGAGAGAAGAGAGAGAGAGAGAGAGAAAGAGAGAGAGAGAATTGTGTGTGTGTGTGTGTGTGTGTGTGTGTGTGTGTGTGTGAGATGATAGAGTGAACAGTAGGTAGAAGCAAAAACGGAGCCTCTTGTTTGTTCACTATTACCAGAAGCCGGGGGTAATTTTTTAAAACACCAGGGGAAATTAAGTTTGTGAGAAGGTTGTTGGTGGGAGAGGGATGGGATAGGAAAGGAGGGGTGGGAGAGGGATGGGATAGGAAAGAAGGGGTGTGAGATGGAGGGAGGGGCTGTGAAATGGAGAGAGAGAGAGAGAGATGAAGGGGTGGTAGGAGAGAAGGGGGGTGTTTTAGAAGGGAGGGAGGAGAGCAGATAAGGGAGGGGAGGGGAGGGAAGGGAGGGGAATTAAGGTAACATGTAGTGTGGTGGTGAAGGGAGGGTGTGATGTGATGGTGAAGGGAGGGTGTGATGTGGTGGGGAGAATGGGTGCTGGAGAATTAATGGAGGAAGGGGGTCAGCCTGGTGACAGCTTAAATAATAATAATACAAATAATAATAATAATAATAATAATAGTAATAATAGTAATAAAGTAATAATAGTAATAATAACAATAGTAATAATAATAATAATAATAATAATCAATGTATATTAAAAATTGCTTCAATTTTTAATGATTCCAAGATTAAATGTTTCATCTTCACTATTCCCCAGAGATACAAGAGACATTGCCCTTTATTTTTGGCAGAGATAAGTATTAACAGATGTGGGTGGGTGGGTAGGTAGTTAGGTAAGATGTGGATAGGTAGGTAGTAGGTGGGTAGTGGGTGGGTGGGTGGGTAGGTAGGCAAGATGTGTGTGGTAGGTAGCGGCGGTGGCGGCGGGGCGGCGGCGGCGGGGCGGCAGGGCGGTGGCGGCGGCGGGCGGCGCGGCAGCAGCGGGGCGGCGGCGGCGGGGCGGTGGTGGCGGCGGCGGGCGGCAGCGGCGAGGCGGCGGCGGCAGCGGGGGTGGCGGCGGCGGCGGGGCGGCGGCGAATAAAAAAATAAATAAAATAAAATAATTAAAAAAAAAAGTTAATTACAAAAAAAAATTATAAAAAAATATATTAAAAAAACAATTAAAAAAACTAATTATTAAAAAGCGACGGGGAATGCGGCGAGCGAAGAGAGCGGCGAGAGAGAGCCGAGCGCAGCGACGTGCGAGCGGAGCGAGCAGCGCTGCAGGCAAGAGCACCCACGGCGTAGCCGTGGTGGGCGAAGCCCAGTGCTTGTAATAATAATAATAATAATAATAATAATAATAATAATAATAATAATAATAATAATAAGGGGAAAGTTTTGTGTTGGTAATTCTGGAGCAACTGAATCCTCTAAACTATTCCAAGCAACAACAGAACATCATTATTTTGTTTTTCTGGTCGTGTTTCCTGGCATACTTGTGGAGGAATCAAGGCACTCCAATGTACCATAAAAAAACTACCACCTTAACGGAGTGATGCACTTTTGATACATTGGAGTTCCTTTATTCCTCCAATGCTTTCCGACATACTTTGGAGGAATCAAGACACTCCAACGTACCAAAATGTGTGATACCTACTCAAAACTGGCAGAAGAAGAGGGAGAGAGAAATAGAAGTGTGAGATAAACAGAAGTGAGAGAGAAGCAGAAGAAGAGTGTGAGAGAGAGAGAAACAGTAGAGTGAGAGAGAAATAGAAGAGTGAGTAAGAAATAGAAGAGTGTGAAAGAAACAGATAAGTGAGAGAGAAACAGATAAGTGAGAGAGAGAGAGAAACAGTAGAGTGAGAGAGAAAAACAGAAGAGAGAGAGAGAAACAATAGACATCTTTACACACATGGGGGCAACTTGTAAATAAAGTGATATCTTGTAGTGAACTTTGCTCCTGTGCCGACTCAGTTGAATAGTGTCTCTCTCTGTCTTTCGTCCCTCTCTCGGTTCTTATCTCTTTCCATCTCTGTCTGTCTGTCTCTTTCGATCTCTGTCTGTCTGTCTGTCTGTTTCATTTCTGTCCCTTTTTCTGTTTGTATCTGTCTGTCCCGTTCTCAGGTCTGTCTCTATAGGCTATGTGTCACTTTTTCTGTGTGTCTGTCTGTCTGTTTCTCTTTCTTTGTTTCTTTTTCTGTCTGTCTGTCTGTCCCTTTTTTGTCTGTCTGTCTGTGTCTGTTTCCATTTCTCAGTCTGTCTGTCTGTCTGCTGTTTGTTTCCCTCTCTTTCTGTTCCTTTTTCAGTCAGTCAGTCTGTCTGTCAGTCTGTCTGTTTCTCTCACTGTCACTTTTTCTATCTATCTGTCTGTCTGTCTTATTTTCTGTCTATCTGGCCGCCTCTCTCTCTCTCATACATTTCATCAAGGGATCCTCCTCCTCCTCCTCCTCCTCCATCTCCTCCTCCTCCTCCTCCTCCTCTTCCTCCTTCAGCTGGGCCTCCTCCTGTTCCATCATCATCCATCTCACTCTCCTTCATCCTCCGCTCTCCAGACTCCAACAAGTACCTCCATCTCACCCCTCACCAATTCACCCTCATCACCCACGCATCCACCCTGTGTGTGTGTGTGTATGTGTGTGTGTGTGCATGTGTATCAGTCTGCGTGTGTATGTGTGTGTATCAGTCTGTGTGTGTGTGCGTGTGTATGTGTGTGTGTGTAGTGTATCAGTCTGTCCGTGTGTGTAACAGTCTATGTTTTTGTGTGTGTAGCAGTATGTATGTGTGTGTGTGTGTGTGTGTGCGTGTGTGTGTGTGTGTGTGTGTGTGTGTGTGTGTGTGTGTGTGTGTGTGTGTGTGTGTGTGTGTGTGTGTGTGTGTGTATTTCTGTGTGTATCAGTCTCTGTGTGAGTGTGTGTGTCTATCTATATGTCTGTAAGTTTGTCTGTTCGTCCCCCCCCCTCTCTCTCTCTATCTTTCCATCTCTTTCTCTCTCCATCATGTCACCTAATACCTGGCGTCCCTTCTACCTTCCTGTAGCCACGAGTCAAGAAGGAATACAGACGTGTTTATCAGGCCAGTCTTACCTTACACACTCTTCTGCAGGAACACAATACTCTCTCTCTCTCTCTCACTCACTCTCTCTCTCTCTCTCACGTAAATACAAATCTCTTTCGCTCTCTCTCTCTCACGTAAATACAAATCTCTTTCGCTCTCTCTCTTCTTTCTTTCTCCCTCTCCCTCTCCCTCTCATTCTCTCCATTTTTCTCTCTCTCTACACACACACACACACACACCAGACCCAGTTGAAACACCATTGCCTAAAGTGGTTTCTACATGATACATACAAACATACAAACATACTCCAGGTACAGAAAATAAACAGAAAATAATGGCCGTGTTGGTGTGGCTGAAGTGAAACCTTAAGTCTTTCTGTGTTACTGTCTGTGTGTGTGTGTGTGTGTGTGTGTGGAGAGATGGAGAGAATGAGAGGGAGAGGGAGAAAAAAAGAAAGACAGAGAAAGAATGAAAGATAGATAGAGAAAGTAAAAAAGAAAAAGAAAGAGAGACAGAGAAACAGAGAGATAGAAAGAAAAAGAAAGAGAGAAAGAAAGAAAAAGAAAGAGAGACAGAGAGAAATAAATAAAAAGAAAGAGAGACAGATAGACAGAGAAAGAAAGAACAAGAAAAAGAGACAGAGATAAAGAAAGAAAAAGAAAGAGACAGAGAGAGAAAAAGAAAATCATCAGAGAGAGAGAGAGAGAGAGAGAGTGAGTTGACAAGTCGCATATTACTGTGAAGATTTTGACCGTCATCAATAGGAAATATGAGTAGGCCTATCTTTCACACACGGGGGACAGAGGGGTGGCCGGGGGGGGGTGGGGGTAGGGGGGTGAGGGGGCAAGCACTTATATGTAGTCTTCTTAAATCTGGAGTAAATGATTCATCCAAACTAACTATTCCAAGCAACAGGACACCATTATTATTTTTGGTATTTTTACAGTAAACCTGGGTTCAGTAAAACGTATATATTAGTATGTTTTACCACTAATTAGGACCATTCTAAGACTATTTTCTTCAATGGTGTTTCTCTCGGAAATGCCCCGTTTTCGAGATATGCCCAGTTTTCATACCCCATACAAACTTGGGGGAGAGCCTGGGAATCCGGGTTTTTTGGTGGGAGAAAACATGCTGTACACTATGGCGTTGCCTTTATAATACACCTTTTAACTTTGTTTCTCTTAGAAATGAATCGTTTTCGAGATATGCCCCCGTTTTCATACCCCATACAAACTTGGGGGAGAGCCTGCGAATACGGGGTTTTGGGTGGGGGAAAACACTATCAGTGTTGCAAATGTTGTAATATTCAAGCCACTTGTGGCTGTATTGGCTATATTTTGTTTTGGGAATACTGTGTTTGAGCGTCCTGTATCCATCTACGTTCCTGGATATTTACCCGGTAACTTCTTCTATTTGTTATACCGGTTTTATGCCCAGGTTAGGCCCGGTAGTTAGCCCAGGTTAGGTCCCGGTAGTCTGTCGTGGTCTAGGTTAGGTTAGGTCAGGTCAGGTAAGGTAATACTAATTCCCAAAATAACCATTTGATTTGAATATCTAGCCCAACCCAAGCCAACACGTGTTGTAACGCTGCTGTTTGGGCTATAATTGTATTTTATTGTATCGGTCTCGAAAACTTTGTTATTTCGCTTTTATTTCCGGTTTCAAGTTTTTATTTAAGACAATTACATATTATAAAGGCAACGCCATAGTGTACAGCATGTTTTCCCCGACCCAAAACCCCGGATTCCCAGGCTCTCCCCCAAGTTTGTATGGGGTATGAAAACTGGGCATATCTCGAAAACGGGGCATTTCCGAGAGAAATACCATTGAAGAAAATAGTCTTAGAATGGTCCTAATTAGTGGTAAAACATACTAATATATACGTTTTACTGAACCCAGGTTTACTGTAAATTTACCTTATTTTTTTTTTAATGAATGTGGTCTAGTTTTTTTACATACTTTTGGAGGAATCAACTTAGTTCAGTATATCAACAGTGTACTATTCACTTTTGTTATATTGGAGTGCCTTGATTCCTCCAAAGTATGCCAGGAAACAGCACCAGAAGACCTAGAAATAATGGTGTTTAAGTTGCTTGGAATAGTTTGGAGGATTCAGTTGCTCCAGACTTACCAACACAACATTTTCCCCCCTTTAAGGAACCCATGTCACCTTGTTGGATGGAGATTTTGGAGGCTGCTGTTTCCTCCAAAGTATGCTATGAAACAGAGGTCCTTTCCACCTGCTGTTTCGTGTTACCATTTAGAGGATTCTGTAGCCTCCACTAAAGTCGAATTTATGTTCTGTGATTCAATAACTTTACCTCTTTGGGAAGTAAATTTGGATACACACACACACACACACACACACACACACATATATATATCTACATACATACATACACACATGCAAATAGAAACACACTCACATATCCTATACACTAACATTCAAAACTCAGAGAAAAAGAGAGAAAGAGAGAGAGAGAATCACACAAATAGTAGTCAAATACACACACAGGTACAGAGAGAGAGAGAGAGAGAGAAAGAGAGAAATACACCTAGAGAGGAATGAGAAGGAGGAGGAATGAGAAGGAGGAGAAGGAGGAGGAGGAGGAATGAGGAGGAGGAAGAATGAGGAGGAGGAGGAATGAGGAGGAGGAGGAATGAGAAGGAGGAGGAATGAGAAGGAGGAGGAGGAGGAGGAGGAGGAGGAGGAATGAGAAGGAGGAGGAGGAGGAAAGAGGAGGAGGAGGAGGAAAGAGGAGGAGGAGGAGGAAAGAGGAGGAGGAGGAGGAAAGAGAAGGAGGAGGAGCAGGAATGAGAAGGAGGAGAAGGAGGAATGAGGAGGAGGTGGTGTGAAGGTGCCTTTGTCGTGGTGGGTTTAATCAACACTCCTTCCTTCCTTCCTTCCTTCCTTCCTTCCTTGCTTGCTTGCTTGGTCCTTGTGATGAGTGTTGTGGTGTGATGTGATGATGACTACATTTAAAGAGAGGAGGATGGTGATGGTAATGATGGTGAGGGGGACACACACACACACACACACACACACACACACACACGGGCACATATACCCACGATTGCACGCACACACACTAGCAGTAATACATATGAACAATCATGGAAACACACACACACAAAAAAAAAAAAATTGCAGTTATATCACACACACACACACACACACACACACACACACACACACACAGTAGCAGTTATACATATGAACAATCATGGAAACACACACACACACACACTCACACAAAGCCTCATAGCCCTCCATAACTCTTATTTACGAGCCCATGTTACTGTCCTTCTCCTCCCATTCAGTTTTACTCTCATACTCCCTCACGAAACACACACACTCATACTACCTCATACTCCCTCACGAAACACACACACTCATACTCCCTCATACTCCCTCACGAAACACACACACTCATACTCCCTCATACTCCCTCACGAAACACACACTCATACTCCCTCACGAAACACACACACTCATACTCCCTCATACTCCCTCACGAAACACACACACTCATACTCCCTCATACTCCCTCACGAAACACACACACTCATACTCCCTCATACTCCCTCACGAAACACACACACTCATACTCCCTCATACTCCCTCACGAAACACACACACTCATACTCCCTCATACTCCCTCACGAAACACACACACTCATACTCCCTCAAACTCCCTCACGAAACACACACACTCATACTCCCTCATACTCCCTCACGAAACACACACACTCATACTCACTCATACTCCCTCACGAAACACACACACTCATACTCCCTCATACTCCCTCACGAAACACACACACTCATACTCCCTCACGATACACACACACTCATACTCCCTCATACTCCCACACGAAACACACACACTCATACTCCCTCATACTCCCTCACGAAACACACACTCATACTCCCTCACGATACACACACACTCATACTCCCTCATACTCCCACACGAAACACACACACTCATACTCCCTCATACTCCCTCACGAAACACACACACTCATACTCCCTCACGATACACACACACTCATACTCCCTCATACTCCCACACGAAACACACACACTCATACTCCCTCATACTCCCTCACGAAACACACTGACTCATACTCCCTCACAATACACACTGATTCATGCTGACTATGGCCCGTAGTTTTAAAAAAATTGAGGGCCCTTACTGGAGCTCTATGAATCCTCCAAAATAATCCAGGCCTCAGAACCCTGCAGTAATTCTAATAGGGAATCTGTTGCCAGGAGTAGTTTGGAGAATTCATAGAGCTCTAGTTAGGGCCCTCAATTTTTTTTTTTTTTTAACTACGGGCGTCTTCTGTGTTGGTGTGAGCCGTAAAGGACCATGTGATGTAGTCAGATAGAAAATTGGAGGTTAGCGAGTCCTTCAAATATTGTCACGAAACACAATCTATATGGAAGGAGCTTTGTTTCGTGGCCTAATCAGGAGGAATCAGAAGCCTCCAGTTCTTATACACGAATCACAGGCTTCGTAAAGAATGTCAAGGGGAGATTATTTTGTTGGTGCATTGGAAGGTGTCTGTCTGATTCCTCCAAGCTATGCCACGAAACAGATCTCATAAATAGAAGTTCCATTGAGAGCGTCTGTTTTCTGGTATAGATAGGAGTAATCAGTAGCCTTCCAATTTATATACCAACAAGATAATCTCCCATTAATTAATAAAGCCACACTGTCAGAATTCTTCAACAACAACGCTTGCCTATATTTTCTACCATCAATTTATTATTATGAGACAAAAACACAAACTTGGCTCAAAAACAACTTGGGCGAGTGTTATGGCTTTGTTGTACCGCATATAACTTTGTAAGTGATTAGGTAACTCGTTCGTGTGTATGTGTGTGTGTGTGTGTGTGTGTGTGTGTGTGTCCTTAATTTCGTTTCATCTCACACACAATACCAATACAACTGTGGCTTCTGAAGATATTCCTAGTAAGGTTCTATAATATTAAACGATAAAAATCATTCTATAATACGAAACAAGAGCAACGTTGGAAACAAAACGAGTAAAAAAAATATAACAACTATGATAAAAATAATAATAATTCTTATTACTATTATCATTTTCGTCATTATACAGATAGGTGTGTTAACCATAAATGTTTTCCCTCATCAATGAAAATCTATGCCAGTACTCACTCAACTCTGGAGAACGAGAGAAGGTCGTCTTGTGCTTGACTAAATCCATAATCCCATTACTTGGTCTGAGTCGTCACACTTTACGGTAAATAATGATGTCTGGTGAACGATGGTATGAAGCAAGCAAGGCATAGACAAGCACCTCTTATTCCATTACTTGGTCCCAGTCGTCACACTTTACGGTAAATAATTATGTCTGGTGAACGATGGTATGAAGCAAGCAAGGCAAAGACAAGCACCTCTTATTAAATTAAACACCTTGGTTGGCATGAAACACGTATAGTAAATTTTACAAACATATCACTGTGCTCAACATGGGTGAGTTTTCTTTCTATTTGCATTTCAATAATTACTACCGGTACACTTGCAGGTATGAATTGTGGCTATTGTAATCACCAAAAAGCACAGAAATTGCCAAATATTATTCTCGTCAATTTCTATCATACCGTTTGCTTACCCGCCTTCATAAAACCACATAATCTTGGTTATAGGATGGGTTTACTTAGGCACTGGTTTTTCTCCCCACCAGTTCTTTATATTATCGTTTCTTACAAACTCTTAACACTCACGGGAACGTTGCTACTGCGTTTTGTTTTTCTTTCTTCACAATAGAATAGTTAACCTCCTACTTGTCCCAAACTTAAAACGTGAACGCATTCTTCCCATTTTCTTTACACATATCAGCTGATCTCCATGTGGGTGTGTTATGGCTGCTCTCCCTTCCCTTCCCTCCCCACCATCACGGCTCCACCCTCACCACTGGTTAAATCACTACAATCATTATCACTTCTATCACCTTCTTCCTCACCTTCCCTATGGCCAGATGCACATTCCCTGGGTTCATTATCATCTCCACCATCACCTTCACTCTTTCAATTAACCGTATCATCATCATCAACACTACATCCACTAAATTATGTCAGCATCTCACTGTATTGGCGGCCATTGAATCTACGCATGCACACCCAACTCTATTTCACGTATTTTGCTCACCTCTGAAGGCCTGGACACAGCCTCTTATATACCACACTCACGGCAAGACGTTGTTGTGAAATTCCTAGCACTGTAGGTCACTCAGCCACTGATAATAACTGCGAAAAATACTCGAAATAGTCGGACACATTCCCGTACAGACGACGCGGTACATTGACCCAGAATACTGACTGCGGTCTGTCCACTGCCCTCTGGAGGCGGCGATTCTGGACTCTAGAGGGCATTGGTCTGTCCCGAGACACCCGACTCCTGACTCCCGTAGCCAGCCACCACAGGGATTCAGCCATTTGAACCACTTCAGGTTCGGACAACGAAGCACCAGATTAAAATTTTCATCTGTTGCTACGTTGTTTCAGCCTGAAGTGGTTAAGAAGGCTGGCAGGATAGAACAATTGTCCGACTATTGCAAAGGACTACAAATAATGGCAGTCGCAGTGGTCTTTCCTGATTGGCCGAAATGGAGTAAGAGGCAATGCAAGCTGCGTGCTGATTGGCTTAGACACACATCCCGTTATGATGTCACCCCTCCATCCTTGCCTCAATGTCTCCATCCTCACATCACATCACATCACATCACACCAATCAACGAGCGAGATACAAATCCGCTTAAGAATGAGGAGTCTGGGGCCGTATCCAACGTCGGTAATTAGCGTTAGCGACGCGATCCAAGAAGCAAAAGGATGACGTCACGGGCGTGTTAGCGACGTCACTAATAACAACACCTCGGGGGGGGGGGGGGGCAGTAAAAGCTGGTAGAAGTAAAGGACGTGCATCATATGTGCTCAGATCGGATATCATCATATTTAGTGAATATTTCTCATTAATTACAGTGGAAATTGATATCAATATACATTTAAAGATGGCAAGTAAACAAAGTGCCTTTAAACAGCGAAAATCTTGCTCCATAACATTTCAAATACTGCTCGTACTGTACACATCAGTGATCGGGTGATTGTGAATACTACTGATTCCTCCAAACTATTGCCAGGAAACAGACAACTGCAATGTTCCTAATATGAGATATGTTTACTAGCATAGTTGAGGAAAAAAATATTGACCCTCGTAATTAAACCAAGCAGCAACTTCATTACTTCAGAGAGTAATATACAGTATATACTTTAGTCACATACATACATACATTGGAGCACCTTGATTCCTCCAAAGTATGCCTTGAAACAGGACCAAACATAATGGTGGCCTGTTGCTAGATATAGAATGGAGGAAACAGTTGCTCCAGATTTACCATCGCCCTTAACCCGAAACAATGACCCTCTCTTAAAACCCCAAAGGCGAATGGTCAGTCAATTTCCAATAACACTTTGATAACCCACTTCACCATTATTGGGCTCAGGGTGGCTGGTTAGTAAGTCTGGAGCAACTGATTCCTCCAAACTATATCAGACAACAGGGGCTCTATTATTATTGTTAGTCTGGTCCTGTTTGGTGGCATACTTTGGAGGAATCAAGGGGCTCCTAATGTACCCAAAGTATATTACCCACTTAATGCTCCGGAACAACCAACCAGCCAGCCAGCCAGCCAGGTGAGGGGATGGTGGGGGTGGGTGGGGGGGCAAGAGGGGCTAGGGAACGTGGGTAAAGGGAATTGGGGGCAAGGAGGGGACAATGGGGCAAGGACGAGAAGGGGGAAAGGGGGAAAGGGGCAATGGAGGGACAGAAGGAGCGTGGGAAGGCATGAGAGACACAGGGAGGAGGGCAAAAGACAGGGGGGGGACAAGGGAAGAGATGGGAACAGGGGGCAAGGGGTCCAAGCATCGGGGAAGGGAGCTCAGGTAATTGCCCCCCAACACACACACACACACACACACACACACACACACTTTTACGGCACAACATCTGGCAGAGGTCAAATGGCAGAGTTTTATAGCAGTTTGTGAAGCTCATAGTCCCCTGGTCTGAACACCTGCTGCTACACCCTATGACCCACCCACCCCTCCTAGCAACACACACATACACACACACACACATACATCATACATAATGTCATATACCTCCCCAAGCCACAATCACACACACACACCCTCCCCCTCTCATCTTACGTTTCATCTTACCCTATGCTTAGTAAGGTATCCCCAGTTTTAAGGTGTGTATTTTCAAGTGTCGTCAACTGTACATAAAAACCCCAACGCCACCGTCATCAACACAGCGAAAATGTCCTTGCATAAACGGTCCCCATTGTCTTGCAGCCCCGTGTCAATTGCGCTGCTGGATAAAAAGAAAGTCAGTATTATAATCGCTACTTTACGGGGATTATCTGCAGTGGGCCAATTGAAGCTCTTAGTAACACCGGGACCTGCTGATTCTCCCACAGTAATGCCCTGCTCGAATCAAACCTGCCTCAAAAAACTGCCTCGTGTTTTTAGTAAGAAATCTGCGTTGTAACATTTGATCATCAGTGGGAATAATGACCCTACAATTATTATTATTATTATGGCACACATCATTATTATTTATTATTTTAATTGAATGATATCATATTTATCACCCTCTTAATTAAATAACATAATCTTAATTGACATAATAAATATTGCCTTCTTAAATGACATATTTATTTACCTTATTTAATGACATCAAAATTATTATCACCCTCTTAAATAACATCATATTTGATATTTTCTTAATTGATATCATAATTGTATTTTTAATTGATTAGTAATGCAATATTTATCCTAATAGAAAACTACATCATATTACTCATACATTACTACCTACACATTACCCACACCATATTACCCACATACTGCCCACATAATTACCCACATACTGCCCACTGAATTATGCAATGCGTATCATAATGAAAATCTTTATACGACATTGCCACTCGGAGCTAACACCGGCTGCTGCTCTAGTCTATTTTTAGCTTGGTAAATCTGGAGCAACTGAATCCTCCAAACTATTCCAAGCAACAGAACACCATTATTTTTGCTCTTCTGGTCCTGTTTCTTGGCATACTCTGGAGGAATTAAGGCACTCCAATGTACCAAAAAAGAGTTACCACCTTAACTAAACTAAGGGGAGATTATCTTTTGGGTATATTTGGAGGGTTTACTGATTCCTCCAAACTATGCCACGAAACAGACGATCTCTAATGTTACTAATAGGGGATCTGTTTCGTGGTGCAGTCTGGAGAAATCACACACTTTTCAAATTATCAACAAGACAATCTTTACTTACATCATACATACATACATACATACATACATACACACATACATGCTCATATACATACATATATACATACATACACACATACATACATACACACACATACGTACACACATGCATACATACACACACACATATATACATACACACACACATACGTACACACATGCATACATACACACTCACATAAATACATACATACACACTCACATAAATACATACATACACACTCACATAAATACATACATACACACTCACATAAATACATACATACATACATACATGTGTCTGTAAAACCCATCAAAAGACTGAAGCAAATATATTATCGTCATTGTGAACACAGTTTCCACATTACAAAACTGCGATACAAAACCCATTGTAGCACATCTAGCACATTGGCAAACTTTGTGTTGCCCTGGAAATGAGTACAGTAGTGTGTGTGTGTGTGTACAGTATGTGTGTGTATATGTATGTGTTACAGTATGTGTGTGTGTGTGTACAGTATGTGTGTGTGTGTGTGTGTGTGTGTTCCCAGCCACGATAATATCCCCTAATGCCGGAGCTCTCACGGTCACCCAATCGTATTTACTGTGAGTATTTCCTATTTTTTTTTATTTTTTTTTTCATGACAGATTATTTTCATTTTTCTTCCACCGATCGTCGCAGGACATGGCACTATTTTTATCACAACTTGATTGCTTAATGTTTTTCATGTGGAAATATTTAGTGAACTCGTAATCCTTCGGTGTTGAACTCTTCGGCACGATAATATTACTACACATTATTATATTCCCGATGATGACACTAATAATTCCTGAAGTGTCGGGGTTGGATATATGTTTTTATTTTTTATATTTCTTTGGGTGGAAGAGTTATGTGAGGCGAATTAAGAGAGAGAGAGAGAGAGAGAGAGAGAGAGATGGACATACACACACACTTACCCACCTGAATGTTTTAAGGACCCTGTGATGTAGTCAGAAAATTGGAGGTTATAGTAAATCCTTCAAAAAATGTCACAAAACACAAACTATACTCCAAGCGTTTAAGTGTGTGTGTGTATGTGCATCTCTCTCTCTCTCTCTCTCTCTCTCTCTCTCTCTCTCTCTCACACACACACACACACACACACGAGAGCAGAGCCTTGAAGTTGTTACCCTGGATTTCACGCCCTCTGGAGTTCTCTCAGGTGGAGTTTTAATGTGCACCGCCTTCCCTTCACTCTCTTTCCTTCCTACCTTCCCTTCACTCTCTTTCCTTCCTACCTTCCTGCCTTCCTCTCTTTCCTTCCTGCCTTCCCTTCACTCTCTTTCCTTCCTACCTTCCCTTCACTCTCTTTCCTTCTTACCTCACTTATATTGTCTTTTTCTTAACTCCGTCCCTTCCTCCTTTCTTTTCTTCACTTTTTCTTACCTCCCTCTCTCACTCCTTTCTTTAATCTTATCTAATTCTCTCACTTCTTCCATCTCTCATTCCTTCACTTCAATTTACATCTTATTCCTTCCTTTCCTCTCTTTCATAACCTTATTATTTTAAATTTTAAAAAGATAATGATTTTCTTTTAAGTTTATGATTGATACAAGTAAGTACATAATTATTACATACATTATTAAAATTATGAGATGTTAGTTATATGTTAATTGACATTCAGTCGAATTTCATATTAAATATTAGTAACTGTATTTGTCTCTGGTTAGATTAGGTTAGGATATCTAATGTTAGGTTAGGTTAGGTTAGGTTAAGTTAAGTTAGGTTAGATTTAGTCAAGTTAGGTTAGGTTAAATATGGTTAGATTAGGTTACATTTGGTTATGTTAGGTAAGGCTAGGTTAGATTATGTTAGGTTAGGTTAGATTATGTTATGTTAGGTTAAATTTGGTTAGATTAGTTAGATTATGTTAGGTTATGTTAGGTTAAATTTGGTTAGGTTATGTTAGGTTAGTTAGGTGAGGTTTAAATCAATTGACTGTTAATTTATTGTCCTCTGGTTTAATGAATTGGTGTGAAGTTGAAGACCGTCTCGTCTGTAATATTGTAATTAGTTAGTCCAATTATACACACGAATAACGATACTTGATCTCAAAAGGCAATAACACGATGAACTCAGGCTTGGTGAACTTAAACTTGACACAAACACACACACACACACACACAGAACACACACACACACACACACACACACACACTCGCCCCCCCCCCCCACACACACACATACACTCGCCCACACACACACACACTGACTAAACGCTAAAGGTATTCAGTTAAACATAATTAAAAAAAGGAATAACCACAACTAATGAACTGCCAGGGAGTTGTCAGTGTTGCCAAGTGCTGAAAATAATAATAATAATAATAGCAAAGCATTGTAGCCAAGTGGCGAAAATAATAATAATAATAGCAAAACATTGTAGCCAAGTGGTGAAAATAATAATAATAATAATAGCAAAACATTGTAGCCATGTCGCGAAAATAATAATAGCAAAAAAAAAAAAAAAAGGCAAGGTTTTGAATTACATACACGAGAGAAATTCATAATGTATATATTATAAGTATTGTGTATAAATATAATTGTTATGTATGTATATAGCTTATAATTATGTATACAGTATAGTTTTGTATATGTATATAGATTTACAGCATATAGTTTTTAATTAATATTTATACTTTTCATATGTATATAGTTTTTTATAAATCGTTTTTTTATGTATATAGTTTTCATATGTATAGTTTTTTTTAACAATCTCTCCTCATAACTATCTCAGATGTAGTCAGAAAATTGGAGGTAAACGAGTCCTTCATATATTGCCACGAAACACCACCTATAATAAAAGGAGTTTGTTTCGTGGCACAGTCAGGAGGAATCAAAAGGAAGTCATACACGATCACAGACCCGGTGCCTTTACCACTCCTAGAGACCCGGTTCCTTTACCACTCCTAGAGACCCAGTTCCTTTACCACTCCTAGAGACCCGGTTCCTTTACCACTCCGACAGACAGACCCGGTTCCTTTACCACTCCTAGAGACCCGGTTCCTTTACCACTCCGACAGACAGACCCGGTTCCTTTACCACTCCTAGAGACCCGGTTCCTTTACCACTCCTAGAGACAGACCCGGTTCCTTTACCACTCCTAGAGACCCGGTTCCTTTACCACTCCGACAGACAGACCCGGTTCCTTTACCACTCGTAGAGACCCAGTTCCTTTACCACTCCTAGAGACAGACCCGGTTCCTTTACCACTACGACAGACCCGGTTCCTTTACCACTCCGACAGACAGACCCGGTTCCTTTACCACTCCTAGAGACCCGGTTCCTTTACCACTCCGACTCCTCAAGGACCTCAGTATAGCAGAGTGTAGCGGGTGGAGGGACTGCAGTAAGTAATAATAAGGCTTCAGGAAGGTTTATTAGCAGCTATTTATCAGCGCCGGGGGGAATATACTTCAGAAGCACTTTAGGCGTTCATAACCTCCCAAATGTTGCCAAATTTACACTGGCGTTGTTTATTGAAGCATTATGGTAATTTCCAGCCGCGTCCGGTGCACTTGTCTTGCCCACACTATTTTATTTCTAGGTTATGGAATTTACCAAGGGAACATTTTCCAATAAATAAATAAATATATAAATATATAAAAACTAACTAACTAGCTAACTAAGTACGTAATTATCTAAGTTATTAAATACATTAATAAATAAAATAAATAGCTTTCTAACCAAGTAACTAGCTAATCAACTAAATAACTAACCATCTAAGTTATGCAACTATGTAACAAACTAACTAATTAGCTAAATAAATAAATTAATAAAATAAAAATATGTAAGGAACTGCAAGCACCACCGTCCCCTTAATGTCACACACAAATTGCCATTCACGTTAAAAAAAAAATAGTGTAATTAAGTTTTCAAAAATTATTGCATAGAGCGAGGAGTAGTACAGTAAAAAGAGCAGAAACACGATGTTGGTTAATGTAATGAAAAGCCTGTATAGTGTAATGTGAAGCCTGTATAGTGTAATGGGAAGCCTGTATAGTGTAATGTATAGTGTAATGGGAAGCCTGTGTAGTGTAATGTGTAGTGTAATGTGTAGTGTAATAGGAAGCCTGTATAGTGTAATGTGTAGTGTAATGGGAAGCCTGTATAGTGTAATGTGTAGTGTAATGGGAAGCCTGTATAGTGTAATGTGTAGTGTAATGGGAAGCCTGTATAGTGTAATGTGTAGTGTAATGGGAAGCCTGTATAGTGTAATGTGAAGCCTATATAGTGTAATGTATAGTGTAATGGGAAGCCTGTATAGTGTAATGTTAAAGCCTGTATAGTGTAATGTGTAGTGTAATGAAAAGCCTGTATAGTGTAATGGGAAGCCTGTATAGTGTAATGTGAAGCCTATATAGTGTAATGTATAGTGTAATGGGAAGCCTGTATAGTGTAATGTGTAGTGTAATGGGAAGCCTGTATAGTGTAATGGAAAGCCTGTATAGTGTAATGTGTAGTGTAGTGGGAAGCCTGTATAGTGTAATGGAAAGCCTGTATAGTGTAATGTGTAGTGTAATGGGAAGCCTGTATAGTGTAATGTGTAGTGTAGTGGGAAGCCTGTATAGTGTAATGGGAAGCCTGTATAGTGTAATGGGAAGCCTGTATAGTGTAATGGGAAGCCTGTATAGTGTAATGTGTAGTGTAGTGGGAAGCCTGTATAGTATAATGTGTAGTGTAATGTAAAGCCTGTGTAGTGTAATGGGAAGCCTGTATAGTGTTCTCTCTCGTCTACTGAAATACAAGTTTGTGAATGCTTTCTGAATATCCCAAAACAATTATTGAGGGCGTGAGTTACCTATTATGGGAAGTTGGGGTGCTATTGATTCCTCCTAACTATGCCATGTAAAACTATGCAGGGGATTGTGTTTCATGGCACAGTCTGGAGGGTTACATAGGCTCCAATTTACCCACAAAACATTACTTACTTCCTTTAGGTTCTGGAGGTGACCAGGTACAGTAATAAGGACTGTGCTACCCTAATAATTCTTTTTATTAAACTTCCCTCTTAATCAACATGGCCCCTGATCACCAAATAACACACTACTCACGTGAAATGTCCACAAGGAAGGAGGACACTCTTGGCTGCCACCCATACACTGGCTGGCCAACTACTGCTCTACCTTCCTTGATTTATGCCTCCCTCACCCACCCCCCTCAGTTTATAATTATACCCTCTGTATCAAACCCAGTTGTTCCTCAGCGTTGCGAGGCTTCAAATGTCCATGGTGAATCGCCAAAGATCACTCGTGTAACAACCACAACCCCCAACACCACCACCTTCACCACCAACACCACCATCTTCACCACCACCAACACCACCATCTTCACCACCAACAACAACACCAACACCACCATCTTCACCACCACCAACACCATCACCATCACCACCATATTTACCCCACCACCACCACCAACAACAACAACACCATACCCCTTGAAAAAAAAAAAAAAAAAAAAAAAGAGAGAATGAGTTTGGGATGGTTTTGTACGTTAAATGAATACACCACACACTCGCCCGGACGTTGGCACAAACGTTTGATGACAGAACATCCCTCTTCAGCATTGGTGTTTAATTATGCAACACAGACACGACTGCACTGCACGAGGCGGAAATTCGGGTCGTGGGGGGGCGGGGTGGGGGCGGGAAATGGAGGGAGGGATAGCGAGGGTGGGGTGGGGGCGTATTGGAACGGTTAGTGGGGGATGGATGGTGGTGGTTGGGGATGGAGAATGAGGGTAGGAGATCGGGGGAGGGTTAGTGGGGGATAGAGAGTGGGGGTAGGGGATGGAGAGTGAGGGGTGGGAGATGGAGAGTAAGGGGTGGGAGATGGAGAGTAAGGGGTGGGAGATGGAGAGTGGGGGTGAGGGGGATGAAGGGTAATGGTGGTGGTGTTGGTGGTGGTGGTGGTGGTGGTGGTGTTGGTGTTGGTGGTGGTGGTGGTGGTGGTGGATGGGGAAACACAGTAATACCAAAGTCACTAAGAGTCTGTGGATATGTATTTAGCTTCCCGGTATATAGGTGCCATTTCTTCCAATACATAATAATCGAACCTCAGGCGAGATTATTTATGGTAGAGCCAGTTGCAGTAAGTCGTATAGTTAACAAAAACATCTAAGGCAATAATAAAAATAACAAGTATTCAAACATCCCGGTAGACTGATTGCAATGCTTCCTTTCCCTGTACAACGATAGACTTGGGAATAATTATTAATATGACTGTTGCAATGTCAAAACAAATTTCCTGTTCTTTCGCCGGTGTAGCGCGTAAATGATAATTCCACTGTAATTGATATTGTAATTATACCTTTTATGAAAGAGAATGATATCACTCTCAACAGCAAGATGTGTATGAACATTAACACTGAACTCGAGCAGTGAGCATAACAAAAAAAAAAAAAAAAAAAAAAAAAAAAAAAAAAAAAAAAAAAAAAATTGCAGCTTTAACATCAGAGGTAATAGATAGGCGTAATGGAAGCCTTGTAGTGTGTGTGTGTGTGTGTGTTGAGGCGAAAATAAGGGGTTTTATATGAATGATATGGGAAAGAATGCACAGACGAGAGAGAGAGACAGAGAGAGAGAGAGAGAGAGAGAGAGAGAGAGAGAGAGAGAGAGAGAGAGAGAGAGAGAGAGAGAGAGAGAAAGAGAGAGAGAGAGACTGAGCCTGCACACCACCACCACCAACCCTTCCTGATAAACATTTTCAATAAACCACAAACTTCAAACTTTACCTCTTTACTTTATATTAGGGTAATGTTCCAACTTTGCTCAATCGTATTTTGCTTTATTACTTTGTTACCCCGAGTCCAAAGGGGAACAGGACGTTGGGTTCGACTTTTTATTATATATTAACTATTTACATCTATAATATATATATATATTTTTTTTTTGAGGGGGGAGGGACACATGCACTAGGAAATAATGTCAGACAATTCAGTAATAATATATTTTTTTTTTTGTATTCTAATATTTTCACGAAATGGGTGTTGAAACTAGATACAAATGATAATCAACATCTGCAAATTTACCTATATACCCAAAATAATTAGGAAAAAGATGACTGATAGTATAATTAGTGACACATGGATCGAAACTAATGATAATCAACATCTGCAAATTTATCTACACACCCAAAACAATTAGGAAAAAAATTACTGATAGTATAATTAGTGACACATGGATCGAAACTGTATGAAACTTAAAGATTCTATTCAGTCTCTGTTTGGGAATGTCAAGTATTGCAGTTGTCATGTCTGTAAGTGTCGAATCAAAATTATCATCCATCGTAAATATGTGAATCTGCCATAAACATTACTAATATATTCTGTTTGGCAATGTATGGCAACTTTTGAAGGGGAGATTAACTAACCACTTGTGTGTATGTGACTTGGAAGGTAAATGATTCCTCCAAACTATGCCAGGAAACAGATCTCCTATTAATCTCACTGTAGTCGTCTGTTTTCTCCATCTTTAAGGGACCCTGTGATATAGTCAGAAAATTGGAGGTAAATGAGTCCTTCAAATATTACCACGAAACACCAGTTATTGGGAAGGAGCGTGTTTCGTGGCACAGTCGGGAGGAATCGGAAAACACCTATTCCCATACACGATCCCAGGGTCCTTAGTCGTTCCTGAAGATTGGCATTGGAGCCTCGATAGCCCTCCGAACAATGCAAAGAAACAGAACCCCTACTACCCATATACTGAAGTGGTGTGTTTAGTGGCATAGTTTGGAGAAATCAGTAGTCCTCCAAGAAGCCCCCAAAACAAATGACTCCTTGAACAAATAAAGTAAACAAACAGGACACTTTACAATGACACAAAACAGAAAAATGATAAAATGTTGCTACCAAAATAAAACAACACAAATATATATACCGGTATAACAAAAAAAAACAAGTTGAATACACCACAGTAAAATAATGAATGTCTGGAAATATCCCCTCGCATAACAAATCATACGACGAGAAGATTTGAATGGGAAACAAAAAATGAGAAATATAAAAAGCTTGCCAATAATGAGGGCTGCATTTGGACCAGATGGCCTCCAGAGAAGTAAAACCTTTCTTCCTTTTAGAATTCTCCCCACATTTTAACTTTGCATAAAACTCGTGAATGAATTCTATCGGCTTACAAGTTTCTTCCACTTAAAGAGTTCCACCTAAGCTGGCTTACGTCACACTTCACTCTCGTTCAAAAATTAAAGAAGAGCCTTATTAGCAGTCACATTACTCTGGAGGAAATTCAATCACGTTTGTTGTAATTATTTGTTTTGATAGGAGAGTGTAATCAGTATCTCGTGCCTTTGTCGGCAACTTACCCTGGTACTTAATTATTAATAAACTTTTAGTTATTAATTAAGCATATCTTCTCATTTTTTACACTATCTTTTATATACAGTCAACTTTCCTCAAGGCTGTGTATGGTAGTGAAAGTTGACGGTCAGAGCCAACCCATATTCAACCCCATTTTAAACAATTAGTTAAAATTAAGAGGAGATTTTCTTGTTGTTAAATTGGAAGAATATTGATTCCTCCTAACAATACCAGAAAACAGACTCCCTCTGTGGTACTAATAGGGGATCTATATAGTGACACAGTTTGTAGGAATCATATACCTACACAATAACAAACAAAAAACTCAACAAAAACTCTACCCTTAAAAGTTTCTTCACACAAATGGCTGGATACTGATCTGGAAAACTCCCAAAACCTAATCACATGTGGACAATCACGAGGCAGACCTTTGGTAAATGTTTTCCAATGATCAATATATAGTGTTTTACGTTATCCTACTACCCATTAATCATAACTTTATACGTCAATGGAAAGAGGAGAAGTCAAACTTGCATCAACTTGTAATGAACCAAGTTGAAGGGTCAGATAATTTGAATATTACTCATAAAATTCATAGCTATTCCCTTATTTAACTAGGACATTAAATGAAAAAATTCGAGTAAGTTAAACAATTAAAAAAAAATTATTACAAATTCAAAATTAGATAATTATCCACAGACGAATGAATAATTAGTCAAGTACATTTAATATTTTTCATTGACTGGATGAATGATTAATCCCCTTTGATAATAACCAGCATAATTATATCATACAAGGTTTGTGTAGGGATTTTATCAGTGTATATAATGTGTACCTTGCCTCGAGAACTAACTAAATGTGGCCAAATAATGTTGAAAACGCTTCGTGTGTGTGTGAGTGTAGCTTCTTCCACCACGGATTAGCGTTCACATGTCCTGGTGATAACAGACTTACCTTGACTCAGACCAGTGTAGTGAATGAGGGTGTGTGTGTGTGTGTGTGTGTGTGTGCTGCAGGGATGGCTTCAGTCTTCTCCGACCCTCTGTGTAGGTTAGTGTTACAGTATTTTGCATTCATGTGGTGCAAGACTGAAACAGAGTATTTTAAGTGTAAAGTAAAACATTAGACAATTATTATCTCGTGAACATTTTTGTGTCCAATATTTTTATAACATGTCTTGATTGGTAAATGTATATTTTTTTCATGTGAATAAAGTGAATGCAAGGATGACGATATTTCAGCATTTTCACACCATTATCATTTCAGCATTTGTTTTATTTATTATTAATACCAACCTATTATCAATACTTGTTTATTTAAGCTTTTATCATTTCATGCACTCTGCTTCAAGTGTTATTTTGCTATTTTGGATATAGTTTTATAGCGCTAAAAGGAAATTTTAATATTTCTGAGTTGAAGTAAGAAGACAGAGTTAGGAAGTGATCAAAGTCTTGCTGACACAGAGAGAGTTTGACTTACAGTAGGTCCAAGGCTGCACAGTTCTCCACTTCCTTGTTTTCAATCTTACAGTCATCCTATTGTAAAAAAAAGAGAGTTTGTAAAAGGAAAAAGGAAGCATAATATTCTTTTCTATTCTCACCTTGTGTTTTCATGCTCATAAAAGATAACCCAAATATTCGATATGTAGGTAAAATATATAATTGTAAGATATTTGGTTAATTAGTAAACTTAATTAAGGAGGAAATTCTGTGTTGATAAACCTGGAGCAATTGAATCCTTCAAACTATTACAAGCAACAGAAAACACCATTATTGTTGCTCTTTTGGTTCTGTTTCCAGGCATACTTTGGAGAAATCAAGGTTCTCCAAAGTAACTAAAGTGAATTACCCCCTTTAATTAAACATTGGCTGGCAAGTTAGTCAGAATATAATAATGATGAGTACTGACCACACAAGGGTTACTGAGACGTGAAGCACTAAGGGTCTAACAAGCAACAAGAAGGATTTATTTAGTGACCCCACCTTGCTTACAACATTACAGTATAATAATGAGTATATATATATTATCCTTTACCACAATACATGCATAAGGCAACCCATGAATATTACAGTCCCATGTATACTGTAACCCATGTATATTATAACCCATGTATATTATATCCCATGTATACTACAGCCCATGTATACTATCATAACCCACGTACGTTATACCACATGTATACTACAATCCATGTACTGTATATTATATCCCATGAATATTACAGCCCATGTATACTACAGCCCATGTATACTACAACCCATGTATATTATATCTCATGTATACTACAACCCATGTATATTACTGCCCATGTTCACTACAACCCATGTACAGTTGGGTTCATTATCCACTGAAAACTTGGAAACATAATCATTCCTTTATTAATACTATGACTTGTAACCACGTCTCTCTCTCTCTCTCTCTCTCTCTCTCTCTCTCTCTCTCTCTCTCTCTCAAAACTTCCTCCATTGAATGACAAACATAAAGCAAAGTAATCTCAACCAGCCACAAGTTCATTAACCAATACCATTTGTTCAGTCAGATATTTAGAGAACAAACAGAAGAGTCTCAAATGCCAGATGTTCCCAGCCAGAAGTGTTTAGGGAATTACAAACACAACTGTACACTACATTATGTATATATATATATATTGTATACTCTAGAACCAACTTATATCATCACTTTATTACACAAACCATTATCTAAATCTAAAATTACTAAGATTAAAGGATGAGAAATACCAGTAATATGAAACACTTGTATTACATCAGAATCAGTATATCACAGCATGATGAAAATTACATTTATAAACACATAAAAAGTGACATGGAATCGTCCTAATGCTAACTTCCTAACGTAGCAATGACTGCAAAAATGGTTCAGGTAGGTAATAATACAAACAAATAAATAAACAAACAAACAAAACAAACTAACTAGCAACACGTAGGTTTAAGAGTTGTAGGCAAGAACATTCATAGTGTCTGCGATGGTGTGGTGCCGATACGATGACCCCATAGACTGACTGACTGACTGACTGACTACAGAGCCATCGTTCCAGTACCAAGCCATCGTCCCCACCACGGGTCTTCTTGTCTAAGGCTCTTACTAAGATACATGTAAGGAATGGAGACTAATGGGGGAGTGGAGTCGAGTTGAGTTGAGTTGAGTTGGGATGGACACACCTCCCTTCACCCACGACCATCACCCACTCTGGTCATGGAGCCTCAGTCAAACTTCTTTTCTTTTGGGTTCGAAAACAAAAAATAATAATGATAATAATAATGTGAAGAAAGCACAGTACCTGCCAAGACCATCACAAACTCTGGTCATGGATTCTCAGTCAAACTTCTTTTCTTTTGGGTTGGAAAGAAATAATAATAATAATAATAATAATAATAATAATAATAATAATAATAATAATAATAGTAATAATAATAGTAATAATAATAATAATAATAATGATAATAATAATAATGTGAGGAAAGCACAGTAGCTGCCAACTGATGGGTACAGAGGTGGTAATGTTATGACAGCAGGCCAAGTGATGGAATGACTTCAGTTCGTCTACTCACACAGTCATCTTCCAGTTTATCATAATATATTTTTTTCCTAGCACCGAAAACAACAGACACTAAAGCTGGTCGTCCGGCACTACAGTACAATAATATATAAATAGCATACAGTAATGGAAATAGAGATTGAAATACCCTTTCATGCCTAATTCTTCCGAGACCCTGCCTTGCCCATATTGAAAAAAAAAAAAAAAAAAAAAAAAAAAAAAAATAGTTGTTCTGCAGGAAATAGATTATGCTGGTGGATGTATTACTCATATTTCTAAGGGCCTATACGCATCCCACTATACACATCCCACCAATATAGGGGATTTTGTGGTGTGGTCAGGCGGCGGGGGTGTCACAACTCTATAGATACCACACACACACATACACACACTAATGTTTCTGAAGCCTTCCAAGTCCAGATCGGTCAGTAGGTAGGTAGGTAGGTAGGTAGCGATGGTAGAAAATAATGAACTGCAGCGAACCAGGCTAAAACATGACCTAACCTAACCTAACTATTGGTGTGTGTGTGTGTGTGTGTGTGTGTGTGTGTGTGTGTGTGTTCCGTCGGTGGGCAATGTGGCTCACTTCCAGCTCCCTCTGGCCCGCTCCATTCAGGATTTCCTTAATACCCGGAGTTGGAAAGTATGGGTGGAGGGCGTCAGAGGATCCAGGTCACCCCTACACACACACACACACACACACACACACACACACTAACACACACACACACACACTAACACACACACACACACACACACAGTGAAAAACAAAAAGACAGACCAATAGAAAGACACACACATACACACAGAGACAGAAACACACACACACACACACACACACACACACACACACAGAGTTAAAAACAAAAAGATAGACAAATAAAAAGACACACACAAACACAGAGACAGACAGAAACACACACACACAGACAGGAACACACATATACACATACATGTAACCACCACTGTCTCCTACACATAAGCACACACGCACATACCAACGAACGCATACGCACACACACACACACACAAAGGCATTCGCTCACATAAACATACAGACACACGCGTACACACACATATACAGTCTCTCATTCTCTTACACTACACACACAAAACCTCGAACACACACAACCTCAGTTTCAGACACATACATACAAACTCACGGACTCCCTCACATGCATAGGAATTTCACTGTGCTTTCACTTGCGTTTGTCTGTGAGAGATACCAAGCAGAGATGTTACTGCATTTATCATCAATTACTTTACATCTATTATTCCGAATCACTTGAGCAGGAGTTTTTATGCATCCAATTATTAAGTGTTGGGAAAATATTAAAGAGATGCTGTTTACTAACCGTATATATATAAAATCTTGCTTTAGTATTACACAGTCTGTATGAACCAAAACAGATGAGTTGTGAGAGGTAAGTGAAAGTATACATCATCATCATCATCATCAGTTCTAAGGGTTTGCAGACGACGAAAGAACTGTAAGAACCAAAACAAATCCAAACAGATGAGAGAAAGTAAGCGTCGTCGTCATCATCATGCAATTCTAAATGTTTCTAGACGAACTGTAAATACCAACCCATAGGAAGTGGGAAAGGTGAGAGAAAACATCCACCATCCATATAATCATCATCAGTTGTAAACGTTTGCAGACGAACTGTAAAGAACTTCAAGGAAGCGTTGGTCCACAGTCACAATCATCTATCTAACCGTGCAGATCAAACGTAATCCAATCAGACCAGACCACACCAGACCAGACGTAACCCAATCAGACCAGACGTAACCTAATCAGACCACACCACACCACACCAGACGTAACCTAATCAGACCACACCAGTCGTAACCTAACCACACCAGACGTAACCTAACCACACCAGACGTAACCTAACCACACCAGTCGTAACCTGACCACACCAGACGTAACCTGACCACACCAGACGTAACCTGACCACACCAGACGTAACCTAACCACACCAGACGTAACCTGACCACACCAGACGTAACCTAACCACACCAGACGTAACCTAACCACACCAGACCAGACCACACCAGGAGGAGGGACACCCAAAACCGTTCTTACCGGATTAGCGAGCGGCACTGCGGACGGAAGAAGCGGCGGGAACTGAACGGAACCGAACTGAAACGCATCACAACAACAACAACAACAATTCAGTAACGTCATGGTATCGCTAGTGAACGAAACACAACGACAAATGCTAACAAACCATTGACTCACTGGCTGACTTACTCTTTATAAAGGCATATGGCGACTAGTTTCGGGTGAGTGTCAATGTTTATAATGGTATAAGTATCTTAGTAATCAGTTTATTTATTTATTTATTTATTTATTCACATATGTATTTACAAATGTATGTTTTTTGTATATTTTTTCTCTTCTGGTAAAATCATAAATATGGCGTGTGAAGCGTAAATAAATACTACAAAAATGGCAAGATATAATTATTATGACTGTACTTTAAAATTCGGAAGTGTTGCTGAACACCAATAATAATTATGGTTTTGTAATATAGATAATATGTACACTAAGGTATTATTATATAGAAATACTACAGTAGTCTTCATTGGGCGTCGGGAAATATCTCGACGCTACACGAGTTGAGTCGACATACAGAGTGAAAATTAGGAATCCGTATGCAGGTAAAAAAAAAAAAAAAAAAAAAAAAAAAAAAAAAAAAAAAAAAAAAAAAAAAAAAATAATAATAATAATAATAATAATAATAATAATAATAATAATAGCCATGGTTTGTGAACACGATGGATGGATGACAGGTACGATGGATCTGTTCCTTTTTAGTGAGGCATCGAGCTAGTCATCGTCATCGCTTTGAAAATATATATTATTATTTCAATTTTTAATATTATTTTTTTTTTCATCTGGAGAAAATGCACCATCTCCCTCATCTAATATCAGCTTTATTATTTTTATTCTCTCTCTCTTTCTCTCTCCCTCTGTGTGTGTGTGTCAATGCAATACAAATCAATACAAGTGACACCAAATATTTACACACCTAAAAAAAACATTATAAAACATATATAAAAAAAACTTCATAAACACTAAAATCCACTCAGGTCCTGTAATTTATTTTAGGTTCGTATTGCTTATCATTTTTTGCTCATTTTTCCCGGATTATTATTATTTATGAAGTTGCCCGTGTTGTAGTAGGAAAATTGGAGGTTAGCGAGTCCTTCAAACATCACCACGAAACACCCCCTGAATGGAAGGAGTTTGTTTCGTGGCATTTTCAGGAGGAATCATAAGCCACCAAGTCTCTCTCATACACGATCACCACAGGGTTCTTTTAAGTTAAGGGGAGTGAATTTCTCTTGTTGGTGAAATGAAGGACTACAGTTTCTTCCTCCTATAAATTATACAACTGAGGTCATCTGCTCCCGACACACCGATTTTTATTTTATTTTTTTTCTCTCGTTTTTTATTTTTTTTTCTCTCTTTTTTTTTTTCTCTCGTTTTTTTTTCTCGTTTTTTTTTTTTTTTTTTTTTTTTGATGGTGGTGGTGGTGGGGAGGGGAGAGGGGGAATCAAATTGCCTTCATTCACCAACAAAAAAAATAATCGTCCCTGAATTATGAAAAATAATAAACCATAATAATAATAATAATAATAACAATAATAATAATAATAATAATAATAATAATAATAATAATAATAACTGTAATAACAAAACTCATGCATGGCTATTTTTTTTTTTTTTTCTATCCTGGCTTACGGTCCTTCATGAGATCAGCAGCAGGTGATACGAAAGCAACAACAACAACAACAACAAACAACAACAACAACACGTTCTTTTGATTTCGCATTCCCTAACTTAGAGAGGTCGGGAATGTCTTTGATTGATTGTGTGTCATTTCGTTCGATCGCGTCCAACATTTGTGAGTATTTTATTTGTGAATATATTTATTGATGTGTGTATTAATTTGTGTAATTTATTGGTGAATGTATTAATGTGTGTATTTATTTGTGTATTAATTTGTGGAATTTATTGGTGAATGTATTAATGTGTGTATTTATTTGTGTATTTATTGATGTGTGTATTTATTTGTGTAATTTATTGGGGAATGTATTAATGTGTGTATTTATTTGTGTAATTTAATGGGGAATGTATTAATGTGTGTATTTATTGGTGAATGTATTGATATCTTTATATATTTGTGTTTTAATTGGTGTGTATTTATTTGTGTAATTTATTGGTGAATGTATTAATGTGTGTATTTATTTGTGTATTAATTGATGTGTGTATTTATTTGTGTAATTTATTGGTGAATGTATTAATGTGTGTATTTATTTGTGTATTTATTGATGTGTGTATTAATTTGTGAATTTATTGGTGAATGTATTAATGTGTGTATTTATTTGTGTATTAATTGATGTGTGTATTTATTTGTGTATTAATTGATGTGTGTATTTATTTGTGTAATTTATTGGGGAATGTATTAATGTGTGTATTTATTTGTGTATTAATTGATGTGTGTATTTATTTGTGTTTTAATTAATGTATGTATTTATTTGTGTAATTTATTGGTGAATGTATTAATGTGTGTATTTATTTGTGTTTTAATTAATGTATGTATTTATTTGTGTAATTTATTGGGGAATGTATTAATGTGTGTATTTATTTGTGTATTAATTGATGTATGTATTTATATGTGTATTCATTAATGTGTGTATTTATTTGTGTAATTTATCAATGAATGTACAGTATTAATATGTGTATTTAGTTGTGTATAAACTGAGGTATGTATTTATTTGTGCATAAATTTATATGTATATTTATTGGTGTGTATATTTATTCACAACCTTTTCCCAATTACAGTAAAAAATAATAAATAGATGTTTGGAATTAAGTTTGGTTGGATTATCGTTGTAATAAATGGTCGGGTTGGGTTGTATTAGGTTGGGTTAGGTTAGGTTGGGTTGGGTTGGGTTATGTTAAGTTGTGTTGTGTTGGGTTGGGTTGGGATGTGTTGTGTTGTGTTGTGTTGTGTTGTGTTGGGATGTGTTGTGTTGTGTTGTGTTGGGCTGTGTTGTGTTGTTGTGTTGGGATGGGTTATGTTAAGTTGTGTTGGGCTATGTTGTGTTGTGTTGTGTTGTGTTGGGTTGTGTTGTGTTGTGTTGTGTTGTGTTGGGCTGTGTTGTGCTGTGTTGGGATGTGTTATGTTAAGTTGTGTTGGGCTGTTAGGTTGTGTTGTGTTGTGTTGTGTTTATGAGGCAAATTTCATGAGTGGTTGTACTGTACTTCTATACATTAATAAAAACAAATAATTAACACCTAAAAAATAGTAATAGTAATAATAATAATAATAATAATAATAATAATAATAATATTAATAATAATAAATCAATAGCACCCCAAAAATATAATATAATACAACAAAAATATTACACATAGTGCCCGTTTGTCCTGACAGTACCAATATTTGTCTTGGGAGTGAGTAACCAGACATACATACATATACATACATATATATATACGTCAACATAGCGTCTAAATATTATCTGGACAGACCTATACATTACTTTCCTAGTGCCGTATATTACCGGGATAATGTAAGTACACTCGTAATCCAAAATTTAAATTCAGGTCTTGTTGAAGTTTCGAATTATTTGATATATTTGTGACCCAATTACAACACTTATTATCCTGTTTTATATTTGCTTGAGTTCGCTTAATTTTCGATCAGGCAATTCGAGGCAAGGCTGGATACATATTTTGGATTGCGAGTGTACTGTACAGTCGTGATACGTATTCCCTGACCAGAGACGAACGGCAGGCACCACACATAGGCTAACCTGCATTCGAACTCAGCCTCTATATGTGTACTAGGTTTAGAAATGAGCAATACCAGACGATTCGAAGCTTTCTGCTCCTCACACTCTGGTCAGAAATTATGTATCACGAGTGTACACACATACACGCAATCTTTCCGGATGATACGTACTGTACCCTTATGTAAAAAAGAATAAAGTTAAACGAAGCTAAGATTGTCAGATTCATAACACTGTAAGGGACCAGCTTCAATATTATCCTCATCATCATATTCCCTCCCTCAGCCAGACAGCCAGACAGACAGACAGACAGACAGACAGCCATACCCAGCCAGCCAGCCAGCCAGCCAGCCAGAAACCAGCCATACCCAGCCAGCCAGCCAGCCAGCGAGCCAGACACAATATTAGGACTGAATTCTCTGTGCTTCGAATACCAAAACACAGGTGACCAATATATGCTGTGTTATGAAGTAGCGTGAAGCCAAGGGGTACTAAGGTGCTTCTGTTACATTGTGGCAGGCTGATAGATTGATTGATTGAATGATTGATATTAGGCGACGTAACAACGATGTCATATAGCGCCAGAAGAGGAAGGTGACAGAAAGGTGAGAGAGAAAGCAGGAATGAAATAGAAAGAAAAGAGTGACAGTTGAAGGAAAGATGGAAGATTGTTGTGGCCGGCTGAGGGAACAGACTTTTGTACACCATGGCACTGTAATCTGAAACTGAACAGGTTTATATAAAATTACAAATATGAAAAAAGTTAATGAACATCGTGGCATTTCACTTTCAAATGTTCATTATATTATAATTGACATAAAAACATAAGTCATTCCACAATTAACTGAAAAATTAGGATGAATTTTTTTATAGAAAAGTTCAAAATTGCAATAAGTTAATTAATTTTCAACTATGAGTTTTGCTGGAACGGAAAATACTGACAGCATCTTTGGCCAAGAGGAACATTCCATCATTACTGAAATAATAAAATAAAAATACTCGTACAACACCCAAATATTCTGGGGATCAAATGGTTAAACCTACAATAATTTTTGGGACCCGCCACCTGTGCAATTTTTTAAGGGAATTGTTTACGAATGATACGTGTACATTTGTTTTGCTTTGGAACCTGAGAGAGAGCAGAGTGATCATCCATTTCCACACTGTTGGTATTAAATCTGGATCAAATGATTCCTCCAAACTATTCCAAGCAACAGAAGACCATTATTTTTCTTTATCTGGTCCTGTTTCATGGTATACTTAGGAGGAATCTAGGCGCTCCAATCTTTCAAAAGTAAACAAACTATCCCCTTAACCTTCCATCGTCTGATTATTATTATTAAAATATTACAACACAGGAGACGAAAATAATAAGAATAATAATGGAAAATAAATTGGGGATCTTTGGGTACAGTAGCACACGGGATGGTGACGACTGAGTGAGTTTACTTACGTACAGTCACGACACATAGTCCTTGATCAATCAGGGTGTAAGGGGAGGTCCGGTCGAGGATTATGTGCCGCGACTGTACATCCACACAAATCATTGGCAGTGTTCTGGAATTAAATTATTACCTGAAACCAAACCCATATCCGCAACGGGAAAAAAAAAAAAAAAAAAAAAAAAAATTGATGAGGCGGTACCAGTGATTCCATAATAAAAGTTCACCAATCCTGAGAATAAAGTAATGAGCAATATAACTTTTATTTTAGTTACTTTAATTAAGGAGGATGAGGAGGAAAAAAAAAGAAAAAAGGTCCATATGTCTGAGTATGATTCGGTAATAATGCGATATATTATTATTATATATATTTTTATATATATATATATATATATATATATATATATATATATATATATATATATATATATATATATATATATATATATATATATATATATATATATATATATATATATATATATATATATAAAATTTCATACCTACAAGATGAAAGATTATTTACTATGACAGAAATGAATACGGCATAAGCTTCGAACAAGAGACTCATTTGAAATTAAGTATCAAAATTGTTAAGTGATCTCACAATACATTATTATTATTATTATTATTATTATTATGAGTACAGGATCCGGGCAGCGTGTGTGTGTGTAACAAGACCAAACCTATCATCATTGCTGTTGCTCTTATAATATGTGTAAACTTACCTTCCATTCTTACACTGCAGTTCAAGTATATTATAAATTTCAGTGGTGCGTTTTGATAAGGTGTTACAGTTTGACATATATATATATATATTTATATTTATGTTCATGTATCATTATTATTATTATTTTTTTGTACATGGTTATTCTGGTTTGTTTGAGGAATTTCAGAAACCACAGTATTTGAATGAATGAATTTTCAGTTTCATTTCTTTCGTTTTCATTATCTTTTTTTTTTTTTTTTTTATGAAATTTTGGTTATGTCATTACTGACTAATATACAATGAAACAGGAACAACCATAATAATTATCTTTGAGTGTCAAAATATTCATCACAGTGTGTAGTAAAGTAAGTTTATATAATAATAATAATAATAATAATAATAATAATAATAATAATAATAATAATAATAATAATATGAGCTAATTATTCATACCGTATAATACATTATTACTGTATACAAAATCGTAGATCATGAAGTATTAATTTTCACTCTGTATGGAAAGGTTTGTCAGTATAGTTCAGTGGTCCACCAAGTCTTGCAATGCTAGGTACTCTTTGCAAAACTAGGCTCCATTTGCAATAACAGCTTCCATTGCAACCTCAGATTATCTTTGCAACACCAGGAGCTCTTTGCAACACCAGGCGCCCTTTGCAACACAAGACAATCTTTGCAACACCAGGGGCCATTTGCTACACCAGACGACATTTGCAACACCAGGGGCCATTTGCAACATTAGGAGCCATTTGCAATACCAGACAATAAATAGTTTCCTCTGAATGGTTCTTGTCTCAAAGGAACTAACTTCACATTCCATCATTCGACCACAAAGTCACGTCTATTTCAGCGTATCAGTTCTTTCAACATTATTTATTGTATGAACGTCACACCTCTCCACTCCTCTCCAACATTCTCACATTTTCTTGATTCTGGACAGTCCTACACCAAGTGAGTATAATTATGAACACTGATTATTATTATACACGTTTTCCAGGATTGTTCAGCACACAACAAACAAACTGGCCGTCACACCGAACACAAGCACGAGCGAGAGCTATGTATGATTAACCAACAAGAAATAAACAAACACTTTTGAGAGCCGAGCCGATCACACACATGGTCTAGCAGCGATGGGCAAGGAAGTGACACATGTATAGATATATTTCTATCCCTCACACTTGGCTCACCAGTGCTGTGTAGTTAGGTAGTTAGCATAAGTATAATCGTAAAATCTTTTCCTTTTGTGTACTTGTATTACAGTAGTACATTTCCTTTAAGGTAAATGATAACGGTAATGAGTTTAACATACACTGTAAATGCAAAAAATGTGGAATCAAGTGGAATGTGCCGTCACTTTTGTACTGAAACCTCGAGAGCAATTGTAAGGTACACAGCATTGACAAGCAAAATGTTGGGCACAATATATCCAATGTGACACAACCTTGCATTATACTGGCCTACTGCAACACACATGACCGATCAGCATTAAGGACCCGATAATATATCAGTCTTAAAGAACCCTGTGGATCACTTCTGTAATCCCCGTGGAGGTGTGTGTCCCTGTAGTGAGTAAAGCGGACATCACTTCAACTCATTTTCCTCCGTCCTCTCGTAAACTAAAAGGCTTCATCCTTCCTCCAATTTGTAAACATGAGCGTAGCAAATCTGTTCCAAGAATGGAAGATAAAAGATGAAGCATGAAGGATATAACAGTTACTCGTATAAGTGACCCTTCACTTCCACTGACTCTCTCCCGAGTGAGTCCAGCTAAAGCAGGTTTGTTTGTTTGTTTGTCTGCCTGCTGCTCTCGGATTTTACAACTCAACTTCCCTGACTAGGTTGTTTGTTTCTCTTACTTCTAGGAACAGTGAGTGAGAAGCGGTAGCGTCAGGACTGTGTACAAAATCGAATTTGTGTCACTGTTGACTAAAGTATCAAAGTTTTCGGGCTATCACTGTGGACATTCACACCCTCAAAAGTTTAAATGTATTTTCCACCACCATTAGTGACCTGAGCCGGCAGCGATACGAGCGATCAGGCTACCTTGAGTTAGTTAACGTAGGTATATCGTAACTTCACATAAGAGTTCCCAACTTATAATGGGTCCTCCACAGCTACGGGTTGTGGGGCTGGGGATTGTTCAGTCTGTGGTGACGGGGCAACCTGGGGGACTTGGGTGAGCTCTGAGTACTGGGGGTGAGGTAATGGTGCCACCTGGTGTGGTGTAATTGGCTGTATGTGGTGAGGCTGGGGTGGTGGATCTATAAGGTGGGGCTGGGGTAGTGGGTCTATGTGTTGGGGCTGGGGTAGTGGGTCTATAAGGTGGGGCAGGGGTAGTGAGTCTATGTGTTGGGGCAGGAGTGATGGGGCAGGAATAGGAAACATATAGTGGGACATTGGCAGTGGGACTTGTTGGGCAGACTGAACATAGTGGAGCTGAGGCTGTGGGTTTGGGAAGGTGAGCTCTGGGTGGTGGGTTGATGGAGCAAGCTGAGGGTGAGCTGCCCATGCCTGTTGGGGTCACACGGCACTCTCCTTGTGGTTGTCCATCAGCGGAGTCTCGACTGTGGCCAGCGGCAGTTCCTCCTCCTCGGGCAGCACGGGGGGTGTCAGTGGGTGGCCGCCAAACCCAACTGGTGGAGGCGCTGGGTCAATGTACCCAATGCGACCCAAGTCAGTAGTGGGTACACTGACCGGGGTACAAATTGGGGGCGGTGGAGGGATGGAGCTACCCCCCAGACACATGGAGGTGGGGGGAGGGACCATACCACCACCACCAGCCCCAGCACACACCCCACCCCCACTGAGGACGCCTGCCACGCTGCCACCCAAACTGCTTCCAATGAGACTGGCCGAGGAACACTCTATCATGGGGTTACCACCTACCCCACTCACCGGCACACAAGGGAGGGGGCCAGGAGGCATGCCATGGTCGATCTGGGCATATATGGTTGGTTCTGAGGGCTTGTGGCGGGGCAAGGAGGCCTGGGAGTAGCCCCCATGGAAGGCCAACTCAGCGTACATCAGCTCACTGTTCTGTAGTGGTTATAAGAGGACTGAGTCAGCTTAATAATGCATGACTCTACTTATACTTACTTATTTACTTACTTAGTGTTGTGTTCTCTCATTGTACTTTCAACCTGTGTACCTTGGTGCTCACTCCACCTCAACTAATGGAGCTGGTAAGTAAATCAAGTACCGGTAGGGTCTTTACACAACATCAGAACTTCATGAACACACTTCTTTCAGAGATGTTAGTTTGTGTTCATGTCTACACTACCTTATAATAATTTGTACTCTAAAAACTATTATTCTCATAACAGAAAACAAAACAAATCCTACTACTACTACTACTACTACTACTACTACTACTACTACTACTATTACTACTGCTACTACTATGTCTACCAATATTACTACTACGGTACTCTAGTATATCTACAACTACTAATAATATTACTACTAATTACACTTCCATTAATGCTACTTCTATTACCATCACTTCTCTTACCACCACCAACACTACTACCATTACTACTACCATTACTACCACCAAAACTATTCCTTCCTCCTACTCTCTATCCTTATCTATTTACCCCGTGTTCAGCCTCACTCGTGATGTCATTAATCTTCCCCCCACCTGTACAAAACTCCACTGACTAATGCATCGACTACCATCCACCACACAGCTACACCATATTACTCCTCGTGCCTTATAATATAATACACACATACACAGGCTATCTATTATTATGCTTTAAAGGGGAACACACACACACACACACACACACACACACACACACACACACACACACACACACACACACACACACACACACACACACACACACACACACACACCGGTAAAAATTCCAACCAGGTATAATATCACTCTATCCATCCATCCATCTATCCATCCATCCATCCATCCGGGGAAATAATAAATTGTGTAAGTCTCCCCCTCGAATATATCCGGCCTCCAAAACGGAACTGGAGCCATTATTAGTTGGCGATTCTGCGTCCGTTCAATTAAAAGCATTTCATTTCGAATATTATGTGAGGCTCTCTCGGTCACCAGCACAATAAACCAAGCGCCATTGTTGTTGTTCTTTATTACGTTGAATCTCTCTCTCTCTCTCTCTCTTTCTTTTTTTCTCTCTTTCTCTCTCTTTCTCTCTCTCTTTCTCTCTCTCTCTCTCTCTCTCTCTCTCTCTCTCTCTCTCTCTCTCTCTCTCTCTCTCTCTCTCTCTCTCTTTCCCAACACCACCACTACCACTACTACCATCATAATAACTTTACTTTTGGTACATTTGGAGTGCCTTGATTCCTCCAAAGTGTACCAGAAGTGTGTGTGTGTGTGTGTGTGTGTGTGTGTGTGTGTGTGTGTGTGTGTGTGTGTGTGTGTGTGTGTGTGTGTGTGTGTGTGTGTGTGTATGTGAAACCTGGGAGAGAAGTGATGGCTAGACTGTCTGTGTGTGTGTGTGTATATGTGTGTGTGTAAAACTAGGGAGAGATGTGATGGCTAGTCTCTCTGTGTGTGTGTGCGTGTGTGTGTGTGTGTGTACCTGTGGGTGTGAAGGCGGGGCCCTGTTGGGGTTCCTGGGGTAGGTGCTGTAGACGCTGGTGGGGTAGGGGACGGAGGCGCAGATGTGGACGCTCCCAAAGCCACCTTCCTCAGGAGTGGTGGGACTCTTGCCCTCTGGCTCACCGCTCCCTGTAGCAGTCAAAGGGGTCATTTTGGAAGGGGTTGAATTAGGGGGCGACAGTTTCCTTCTACAAATTGGGGGGTTGAATTACAGTGGGTTACAGTTTCCTTCTATAAATTGGGGGGTTGAATTAGGGGGGGTTACAGTTTCCTTCTACAAATTTGGGGTTGAATTACAGGGGGTTACAGTTTCCTTCTATAAATTGGGGGGTTGAATTAGGGTTTCAGTTTCCTTCAACAAACTATGCCTGGAAACAAACTACTTAATCAGGTAGGTGATATATGAGGAGTGAAGTAAGGTTTAGGGTGCTCCTGATTCCCACAAACCAAGCCAGGAAACAGACACATCACTCACCGTTGGGAGGTATAAGGTCGGGATTCTTGTCGTCCAGATCTCTTGAGTCCACCAAGGCTGTCTGGATGGGCAGGTTCTCGTTCTTGGGAGGGCCAGGAGGTCGTCGCTTCTTGAGACTGACAACCACCACTGCCACTACTGCCACTAACACTAGGGATCCCACCACACCCATCACCACGGCCAGGATGGGTGTGATGGTCACCAGCTCCTCGGGTGGTGGACGGACCTGGGCTGTTCTCTTCTCAGCCACGTCCTTGAGTGTGTAGCCCTGCATGAGCCGCTTCTCGCTGATGCCTTTGTTGTTGGATGCGTACACGTAGAGGAAATAGGAGGCTCCGGGTTCCAGTCCCCTGAGGGTGAAGTCAGGGGTGGTATTCTCACTAACGTTTAGGAGAAGCCGGGACGTCTCCGCCTCGTAGGCTTCAATGATAAACCTCTGTGTGAGACCACCGTCGTAGCCCGGTTGGCAGCGTATCCTTAGTGACTCCGTCGTCTGGTTGGTGAGGCTGCAGTTGTCAGGGATGTCTGGGGGCCCTGCTGGCACCACCTTGTACACACAAGCCTTGTGTTGGCTCCCCAGTTCGTTCCTTCCCCAACAAAGTAGCGTGCCGTAGTCCAACTCTGTCCTGGCTACGTAGGACAGCGAGGACTGGAGGCCCTGTGTGGCCACGTGACTCTCAGCAATGTCTACCACGTCCCCACTACTGTTGAAGCGCCAGTAGAAGTGAACGACAGGCGGCACGGCGTCTAGGCGGCACGTTACAGACACTTCCTCGTGTCGTGCAGCGCCGTACACATGAATCTGACCAGTGGCGCAGACAGGAGCGTCTAAATGAGAAGATAAATCAAAGTTAAATATCATCCTAATGGAACAATAATTCATGGTATAAAAAATTTCATATGATATCATTCCACTTTCTTCTGCTTCTCGAACTGTTCTGCATTTCCTTACCATCCATGTTTCCTTCCACTCACTAACTCCTTCCTACTACTCACACCCTCTACATCCACTTCTTCACACCACCTCCTTGATACTCCTTCCCTTCCCTTCACTCACATTAATGTACCAAAGTCAATCCAAGTCGGTACCGTAGAACTTGTCAATTTCATGCATAACTTACAACCTCTCAACCCAAACACATCCCACACCTACAACAACAACAACAACCACCCACCCTACTCACTCACAGTTTCCCATGGACCCAGTATTTCCCTCTCCTCCCATTCCCTCCCACCCACCCACCCACACACCCACACACACCATCTCCCTTGCCAATACCCACACTTACATTGGACCTTGAGTACGACTGCGTTGCTCTGTCCGTCGCCTTCGATGTTGGAGGCGACGCAGGTGTAGAGTCCCGTTTGTTGTCGCCTCACCTTCTGAATGACGAGACTCTGGTTGCTCACGATGACACCAATGGATACATTATGCTGGACTGGCATTCCCTGGTGGTGGAAAAGTGACAGAAGGTTAGATAAATACAGAGTGAATGAATACAGGGATAGATTAGTAAACAGATGGATGGTTAAATAAATACAGAGTGAACGAATACAGGGATAGATTAGTAAACAGATTGATGGATGGATGGTTGGATGAATATATAGTGACTGAATACAGGGATAGATTAGTAAATAGATGGATGGTTAAATAAATACATAGTGAATGAATACAGGGGGAGATTAGTAAACAGATGGAAAGATGGATGGATGAAATGGAAGGAGAGAAGTACACATATTCAATAGGTGGATGTATAGATAGATGGAAGGATATATAAGCAGAAGGATATGTGGATGGATGGATAGGAGAAATGCATAGATAGAAAGAGAGATAAGTACACATATAGAGTAGATGAAAGTATGGATGGATTGATGAATAAATAAATGAATAGGAGGAGAGTTTATTAGAAAGACAAGTGTATTGAATAGAGCAAATAGACAAATAGAATAGACACACGGACGGGATAACTACAATACAAGGTTGAATGGATTGATGAATGAATGAAAAGGGGGAAGAGATAATTAGAAAGACTAGTGTATAGAATGAAACGAATGGACAAATAACTACAGTATAATAGAAGGATGAATGAATACACAGACAATCACATAGACATAGAGGGAAGGGAGCTGTGAACGTGTGAACATCAGGAGGAGGGGGACTTACATTGTGATGCCAGACCACTTTGTAGACCCACGGATTGGCCCTCACGTTACACTCAAAGTACACGTCGTCGCCTTCTTTAATGTTCTCGGGACTCAGATTCATACCCATGGCGAGTTGAACCTGGGGAGTGTCTGGGGGGGGGGGGAAAGAAGAAGATGATGATATGGGTTTTAATTAAGGAGGGAAAGAGAAGAAGGAGCATGTGGATTTTTTTTTTTTTTTTATTTATTTATTTTTTTTATCAAGCTATCAATCAATACGGTACTCTTGTCTTTCTCTCTCCCTCTCTCTCTGTCTGTCTGTCTGTCTCTCTCTCTCTCTCTCTCTCTCTCTCTCTCTCTCTCTCTCTCTCTCTCTCTCCTCTCTCTCTCTCTCTCTCTCTCTCTCTCTCTCTCTTTAGATACTGTATAACAACATAGTCATATTTATTTCTTCCCTATAACAATGTTCCATCCAGTACTGTGTAATACTAATAATATATGCATATTGGTATGTAGGCCTATATGTATGTATGTATATGTGTATGTGTGTGTATGTGTATATGTATGTGTATGTATGTGTATATGTATATATGTATGTATATGTATATGTGTATATGTATATGTGTATATGTATGTATATGTGTATGTGTATGTATGTGTGTATGTATATGTATATGTATATTTTCTCACTAGCTGATATAATAATTTTGTCATCTTTATACACATAGTAATCTCCTTGTGACCTGAATACATAGTAATTTCCTTGTGATCTCAATTCATGTAATAATTTATCTGTAACAATGTCCTATTTAGTGTAATACTGTATATTAACTGCTTATTTATCTTGTTCAATATAATAATATTGTCCTTGTGATATCAATATATATAGAAATCTAACTGTAACAATGTCCAATCTAATGTAATACTGTATATTCAATCTAATGTAATACTGTATATTCAATCTAATGTAATACTGTATATTCAATATAATTATATTTTCCTTGTAATATCAATATATATAGAAATCTAACTGTAACAATGTCCAATCTAATGTAATACTGTATATTCAATCTAATGTAATACTGTATATTCAATATAATAATATTGTACTTGTAATATCAATATATATAGAAATCTAACTGTAACAATGTCCAATATAATGTAATACTGTATATTCAATGTAATGTAATACTGTATATTCAATATAATGTGATACTATATATTCAATATAATGTAATACTGTATATTCAATATAATGTAATACTGTATATTCAATCTAATGTGATACTATATATTCAATCTAATGTAATACTGTATATTCAATCTAATGTGATACTATATATTCAATATAATGTAATACTGTATATTCAATCTAATGTGATACTATATATTCAATATAATGTGATACTATATATTCAATCTAATGTAATACTGTATATTCAATCTAATGTGATACTATATATTCAATCTAATGTAATACTGTATATTCAATCTAATGTAATACTGTATATTCAATATAATAATATTGTCCTTGTAATATCAATATATATAGTAATCTAACTGTAACAATATCCAATCTAGTGTAACACTGTACTGTACAGTATATTATAAACTTGTTTCACTGGTCCAATATAATAATATTGTTGTCTTTATACGAATAGTATTTCCCTTGTGGTCTCAATTCATATAGTAATTTCCCTGTAACCATATCTTGTGTAGTGTAATACTGTATGTACATTATAAGTTTATTTCTCTAGTTCAGTATAGTAATTTTGTCATCTTTATACATATCCCTGTAAGAATTTACTATTTACTGCAACACTGTATATTATAAGCCTACCTCTCTAGTTCATTATTATATAAGTTTGTCATCTTTATACATGTAATTTGATATAATATATATTGTACAATGTTTGCCGCTCATGCTTGAGCGTAATAAATTAATCAAAACAAAAATCTCTCTCTCTCTCTCTCTCCCTCTCTCTCTCTCTCTCTAGGTTTACGGGATCAAGGCAGGCGTAAACACTGGCCATAAGACCTTCATAAAACCACAGCAGCAGACGGCAGTGGCGGTGGTGGTGATGATGTTGGTGGTGGTGGTAGTGATAGTGGTAGTAGTGGTTGTGGTAGTGGTGGTAGTGGTAGTAAAGGTGGTGGTAGTGGTAGTGAGGATTGTGGTTGTGGTAGTGGTGGTGGTTGTGGTAGTGGTGATGTAGTAAAGATATATAAACGAGAGAAAGTGTGAGACAAACGAACAGAGAGAAACAGACTTACTGACAGACAGATAAACAGACAAAGCCAGACAAAAAAATAGACAAACAGACTTACAGACAGACAGATAAACAGACAAATCCAGACAAACAGACATATAAACAGACCAACAGATAGGGAGGGTGGATGTGAGAGGGTGGAGGTGAGAGGGTGGATGTGAGGGGGTGGATGGTGTTGTGTGTAGGGTGAAAGATATATAGGTTGTATACATAAAGAAAGAAGAGTAACAAATGGGGGAGGGAGTGTATGTATGTGTATGGGTTGTGTGTGTGGGGGGGGGGGTAGGGAGGGTAATGTATAGACGACATATACATATATACCGGTATATATATATGTACGAGAGAGAGAGATAGAGAGAGAGTGTGTGTAAGGGAACGTAATAATAATAATAATAATAATAATAATAATAATAATAATAATAATAATAATAGTAATAATAATAATAATAATAATAATAATAATAATAATAATAATAATAATAATAATAATAATAATAATAATAATAATAATAATAATAACAATAATATATAATTATAATAATAATAATACCAATAATAACTTACAATCATCATCATCAGAAGCAGAGGTGAACAAAAAAGAAAGGAGACGAAAGAAATCGAAGAGCAGGGGCACAAAAATAATTCACCAGTGCTGAATATCTTACAAGAAACAATGGACAAACTCGAAGGAAGTAAAAAAAAAAACATACTGAAAGGTCAAGGTGCGAAACAAGAAAAGGATTGATAGACATACAGACAAGGAGATGAACCAACGAACAGACACACACACACACAGACAGACAGACAGGGTGACGGAACAATAGACAGACACGGAGACAGTCAGACACACACAGACAGGCAGACAGATACACACACACAGAAAAGGAGACTGACACACAGACAAGGATAAGGACACACAGACACATACACAGACTGGGAGACGGATCAACAGACAGACAGACGCACACAGAAAGGAAGACAGACCACCAGACAGATAGACAGATACGCAGACAGACAGATACACACACAGACAGATACACAGACAGACAGATACACAGACAGACAGATACACAGACAGACAGATTCACACATCCAGGGAAACAGGTCACCAGACAGACAAAATGATAACCTGGACAAAGACAAGGATAGTCAGATAAACAAACAGAGAGACGGAGAGGTAAACAAACATAAAATAAGGGCAGATAAACAGATAGAGACAGTGACATACAGAATATACAGAGAGACAGGAACACACAGACAGAATACAGAGACAGGGACACACATAATACAGTGACAGGGACACACATAATACAGAGACAGGGACACACATAATACAGAACACAGGGACACACAGAATACAGAACACAGGAACACACAGAATACAGACACAGGAACACACAAAATACAGACACAGGAACACACAAAATACAGACACAGGAACACACAGAATACAGAACACAGGGACACACAAAATACAGAACACAGGAACACACAAAATACAGACACAGGAACACACAGAATACAGAAAACAGGAACACACAAAATACAGAGACGGAAAAACAGGGACACACACATACAGACACAGAGACAGAAAAACAGGGACACACACACACACACACAGACATAGACACTCACAATAGACCTCCAGCTTCCACCGGTCCTGCAGAGGGGGGTGATCGATGACGGGGGACTCAGCCAGACACTTGAGAAACTTGCCCCCATCAGAGTCATGTGGTACCAAGGTCAGGGTACTCAGGGTGATGTTCCCGGAGCTGGCAGTCTGTCGGGTGGAAGTAGAGGTAGAGGGAAGGGGTCGTCAAATGGAGTCACTGAAGTTTGATGTGATGTGTATAGAGAATGGTTGGTTGGTTAGTTGGTTAGTTAGTTATTTAGTTAGTTAGTTGGATGGATGGATAGTTGATTGGTTGGTTAGTTAGTTAGTTGGATGGTTGATTGGTTGGGTGGTTAGTTAGTTAGTTAGTTGGATGGATGGTTGATTGGTTGGTTGGATGGTTGGTAGAGAGGAAGGTCAATTGGAAAGAATTTTGATGTGTCTAGAGGGTTGTTTGTTGGTTGTTTGGTTGGTTGGTTGGTTGGTAAGTAAATAGTAAAGTGAAAAGAGAGAGGGAGGGTGGGTCAAATGGAGTAAACTTTGATGTGTATAGAGATTGGTTGGTAGTGAAGTTTGTAGGTGGGTACCGTAGTGAATCCAAGAGCAAGAAAGTGAGTATAAATAAAAGACAGACAGAAGGGGAAGAAGAGAGAGAGAATACACGAAGAAAATGAAAATAGAGACTGTAAAAGACGTGGAGGTATCTGTAGCATTTGGTGCTATAATATTGAAGAAGGAACAGTGTGGCTCCAGACGGGGGCGCAGATCCCCCAGAGACAGAGACACAAAGAGAGAGAGAGAGAGAGAGAGAGAGAGAGAGAGAGAGAGGAGAGAAGAGAGAGAGAGAGAGAGAGAGAGAGAGAGAGAGAGAGAGAGAGAGAGAGAGAGAGAGAGAGAGAGAGAGTTGTGACATTTTTTTCTGAGTTTCATATATTGAGAGGCGAGAGAAAAGTCTGTCGGAGTTGGCATCATCATAATTTATTCTTCATGTATATATTAACCTCCTTGCCAAACCATTCATGGTAATACACATAATTATATATAGATTAATTTGTAGTTTCATGGATAGGGTAAGTTGGTAGGTAAAATAGTCAGGTGGTTAAGAATAAAGAAGGCTGGATAGATAGATTAATAGATAGGTGGATAAACGGACATAAATAAACATAAAGGTAGGATCACAAAGGCAGACAGATAAACAGATAAACGGAGACGAGGGGTCCAGTTGTCCCAGCTAATTAAATCACTACCACGGTGCTTTCCATAATTATCCTCTGCTTAATGACCCTGTGATCGTGTTTGAGAGCTGGAGACTTCTGATTCCTCCTGACTATGCCATGAAACTCGATCCCTCCCTATAGGTGGTGTTTCGTGGCAATATTTGAAGGGCTTACTTACCTCCAATTTTCTGACTATATCATAGGGTCCGTCAACGATGCTTAAATCTTCTCTTGATTCGTCTATTAATTTTACAAACCTATCTGCAATGTTGGTAAATCTGGAGCAACTGATTTCTCCAAACTCTTTTAAGCAACATGCACAACAATATTTGTTAACCTGGTCCTGTTTCCTCGCATACTTTGGAGAAATCGAAATACTCTAATGTACCAAAAGGATACGAGTATTATTCCACTAATTTTTTCAAGAGTTCATAAGTTAAAATAGCAAATGACGCCACTGACAGAAAAAAAAAAAAAAAAAAAAAAAAAAAAAAAAAACTGAGAAGAGCTGAGAATTCTGTTTCACGGATGGATGAATTGAAGGACAACTGATTCCTCCAAAATAAACTACAACACAGCACCAATATACATACTCCAAACCAGAGGCAACACAGACCTACTGGGTCGTATTCCTAGTCGTTCGTTGGTTCGTTCGGGTCGATATTTTTAGTCATTTCTCTGAACACAAGCATCAGATGTAAAATAAAAGAACAATAAAAATACGACATTCTCGATAATGACTCAAAATACCACTCGTTTTTTTTTTTTTTTTTTTTTATCTTCTGTAACCACTTGGCACTAAAAATCATATAAGATCCCAGATTTCTTTCCTGGAACATGGAAAAAATGTTCGGTAGCCGACGAACGCAAAACACACACAAACACACACACAAACACAAACACAGAGAGAACGCAAGGATTAGCAGAGAAATAAAATGCTGCTGGTATTTATGTCGATCCCTGGAAACTTACAAGCGCATTACAGCAGGCCGGAATGTTGTTAAAAAGAAGGTGGAAAATTGTATATTGGAATTTGGCTGGAGAATCGGATCGCCAGCCAGGGGAATCTCGACTCCATCACTGACAAAGGAGCTAACGATCACATTTTCACAACTGACGAGGTAAAGGAATGAGGAAAAGGAAACGAGAGAGAGAGAGAGAGAGAGAGAGAGAGAGAGAGAGAGAGAGAGAGTAGAGAGAGAGAGAGAGAGAGAGAGAGAGAGAGAGATAGATAGAAGAGAGAGAGAGGAGAGAAGAAGAGAGAGAGAGAAGAGAGATAGAGAGAGAGAGAGAGAGAGAGATGAGAGAGAGAGAGAGAGAGAGAGAGAAGAGAGAAAGAGAGAGAGAGAGAGAGAGAGAGAGAGAGAGAGAGAAAGAAAGAAAGAAAGAGAGAGAGAGAGAGAGAGAGATGAGAGAGAGAGAGAGAGAGAGAGAGAGAGAGAGAGAGAGAGAGAGAGAGAGAGAGAGAGAAAGAGGAGAGAAAGAGAGAGGAGGACGTTCTCTGGAGAGCTTAAAAAGTCCATTAGCCATTTCTCCGGAGTGCCAGAACCATTTTCGTCCAAACAGCCCAATCCTCAGGTCCGGCAAAACCTGCATACAGAAACACACACCAAAACCATTCCCTCTATAACTATTATCCTTATTATTATTATATTTATATTTATATCTATTTTTAATTTTTTTATATTTTTATTGTAGAAGTGTGGTGGTATCTTTTCTCATTTGTTGTTGGCAATATATACACTTTTTAAAACCAATTTGAAGGTCAGAGGTAAATATATTCCTGGCAACAAATGACATACACGAGGATGAAATAATACAAAGACACCAACACCAGCATAATCTCGTCTTGTCCCCGTAAACTTTTCTCGCACAAATAAGAAATCTTCTTCTCAACTATTCTACATTATACATTTGTCTTTACGTCAATTTTTTTTTTTTTTTTTTTAAGGCTGAGCTTTTATCATCTTTCTTTTCCTGTGTGTTTTTTCTTCCATCTATGTATGTTTTTTCTTCCATTATCTGCCCGCTATTTCTTCCCAACTTTTTATTCTACATTTCTCAATCTAGTCCCAATCCAGCCCAATCATACCAAGCCCAATTTTTTCCCCAACTCAATCCAATCCAATGCAAACTTTCAACAACCAAACCTGCATGACCAAACCACACCAAATGGTATAATACAACTAACTAACCATATAATATTTAAACACCCACATATCACTCAGGACGGGTATATGGCAAAAAAAAAAAAAAAAAAAAAAAAACATAATGAAAAAAAATTAATGAAAAAAAAATTGGAATAAAAACTTAAAACTCACCGAGGTTGTGGCGTTGGTGAGCTGCATACCATCCAACCACCAGGTGAGGGAAGCTGAGGGTCTGGCACCAACACTCTGACACACCAACTCGTACTCTCGCCCCGCTGACAGTGGCTCCCGTGATCCCCAAGATGCTCACCATAAGAGGCTTGACTGTAGGGGTAAAAAAAAAAAGGCCAGATGAGGTTATTATTGTTGTGTTTGTTGTGTTGTGTTACAGATGAGATGGATGTTTTTGTGTTGTGTTAAAGATGAGATGTTTGTGTGTTGTGTTAAGATATAAGATGTAGGCCTATACGTGTTGTGTTGCGTGACTCCAAGATTGTTATAGTTAGAGGTTGGACCTGAAGGAGTGACAGGAACAAGAGGAAACAATTATGTATGACTTGTTCCAGTACACTTTTCTCCCTACGAATTTTTTTATCACTTCAATCAGATGTTAGTGTGATTACTTGGCACTGGTACTTTCGATAATCCATTTATACTGTAGTTTTGTGGCACAGAGTTTCCATGAGAGCCATATGTTGTGTGTGGTAAACATTAAGCTAATACTCCACACACCACCAAGCCATTACTCTGACCTCCGGTGGCAATAAGCCAATTTTTTTGAGGCAACTGCACAATATACAAGCGGACATCTATTTTATTATACATCGGTGGGGACTCGGACTCATGAAACATTATTATGAAAACCCATGGCACGCAGCGAACTATACCAAACGTTTCGCTGGTTGGCTGATGTTTTCACCATATTAATTTCACGACATGATTATTGTCTCTCATTGTACGAGTAAGGTAGGGTAAAAAAAAAGTGTTGTTATAGTGATCACAGGGCTTCGTCGACACCAACTAAAACGATCACAACACACTACCCTTTAATTTGACCCCTTAAATGACCCCCATAATCGACCTCTTAAAAGACCCCCTGAACGATCTTCTTAAACGACCCCTTACATGAATCCCTAATCAACCCCTTACAATATCCCCTAAACGACCTTCTTAAACGACCCCTTACATGAATCCCTAATCAACCCCTTACAATATCCCCTAAACGACCCCTTAAACGACCCCTTACATGAATCCCTAATCGACCCTTACAATATCCCCTAAACGACCCCTTACATAACCCATAAAACGACCCCCTTTAAAACGACCTACTGATGGAAGTTTGGCTGGTCTACGGGCGCGAGAGAAAACAACCCGCCTTTCTTAAAAGCTCCGGGACTTGTTTTTCCCCAGCTAAATCTGATCTCAGGGTGAAAAACGCAAATTTGAGTGAAGGAGAGGAGGCCGGAGCTGGTACTAATATTGGTCGTGTTTGTTTTCCCCTCCCAAGCCAACCTGATTACTAGGAGTGATTGAGGCAGTGTTTGGGCTTTTAGAGTGCCCTGTTGTTGTTGTTGTTGTTGTTGGATAATATGATCTAGCAGGATTTTAGTGATGATTTTCTGTCTCCATACCACATCCAATATTCTGGGTGATAGTGTTGTTTGTTTTTAAAGGGGGCGTCCTGTGTTTGTTGTTATCGAGGCACCGGAGGCTCATACGTCCTACACGCCATGTCACAAAAACAAATAAAGTATACTGATGTGTGTGTGTGTGTGTGTGTGTGAGTGTGTGTGTGTGTGTGTGTGTGTGTGTGTGTGTGTGTGTGTGTGTGTGTGTGTGTGTGTGTGTGTGTGTGTGTGTGTGTGTGTGTGTGTGTGTGTGTGTGTGTGTGTGTGTGTGTGTGTGTGTGTGTGTGTGTGTGTGTGTGTGTGTGTGTGTGTGTGTGTGTGTGTGTGTGTGTGTGTGTGTGTGTGTGTGTGTGTGTGTGTGTGTGTGTGTGTGTGTGTGTGTGTGTGTGTGTGTCATTGTATGTGTGTGTGTGTGCCTGCCTTAATCTATACCGTATATATATGCACCCACAAACCCCAAACCCATACAATCATTACACACCAACAACACCAACAAACAAACCTAACATTAAGCAAAAACAACAACCTAATAATCCAAAAACACTCACAATTCATCTCAATCTGAATGTTGGACCTGGCCGGGGAGCTGTAGTTGGTGTTGGAGGCTTGACACATGAGGGAGGCGTGGAGGTGACGTCGCGTGAGGCTGTAAATGGTGAGGGTACTGGTGACTCGGTCTGGTTCCCCTCACGACGTTCACCTGCATCCATCAACTCACCGTTCATCCACCAAGTCACTCGAGGTCTGGGTTTGCCTGGGGTGGGTGAGAAAGAGGTGATTGATGGATGAGTATATTATATAGAAGTGGTTTTCCATAGAGAGGTTTTGTTTACATGTTAATAAAGGGATGGATGGATAGTTGGATGAATGGATGGATGGATAGTTAGATAGTTGGATGGAAAGATGGATGGATGGATAGATAGTTGGATGGATGAATTGATGGATGGATAGTTAGATAGCTGGATGGAAAGATGGATGGATGGATGGATAGATAGATAGTTGGATGGATGAATTGATGGATAGATAGTTGGATGGATGAATTGATGGATGGATAGATAGATAGTTGGATGGATGAATTGATGGATAGATAGATAGTTGGATGGATGGATGGATGGATAGAAGGGTTGATGGATAGTTGGATTGAAAGATATCTGTATGGATGAATTAATGGATGGATGAATGGATGGATAGATAGCTGGATGAATTGATGGACATAAAATTAGATGGATAGATGAATTAATAGACACATGGGTGGATGGATGGATGAGTTGCAAGAGAGTTGAATGATATATATCTGAAAGGAGGTAAGTGTAAGATGGAAATAGCAAAGGTCAATGTAGAATGAACGCAAAAATAAAAGTTTAAAAAATAATTATACACAACATAACACAACATAATATACATTCATACAAACATACATACATACATCCATAGAGATTAAAATTAAATTCTCGTAGAGGCACACAAAGAGAATAAAAGAATGAAAAATTACAAAATGACACACACACACACACACACATCACACCACACAAACACACACACACACACACACACACACACACACACACACACATGCGTTCTGGGAAAATGACTAATTAAAAACACTCCCGATATAATACTACGATGGTGATGAATACATTATTGGAAAAAATTAATTAAGAGAAAGTAAACAGTAGTTGGTTGGGTGTTGATGCCTTCCTTCCTTTATCAATACAAATTAATTAATTAACACACCGAATATAAAAGAAAGTTGATGAATTTCACTTCCTTTATCAACAAGTCAGTCAGGTAGTTAGTTATTCAGGTAGTTAGTTAGTTATTCAGTCAGTCAGTCAGTCAGTCAGTCAGTCAGTCAGTTCTTGTCATTCATTTAGTCAGTCAGTAAGTCAGTCAGTCAGTCAGTAACTCAGTCAGTCAGTCAGTAACTCAGTCAGTCAGTCAGTCAGTCAGTCATGCTCCTCCTCGTCCCCATTCCTATAAGCTCCTATCACCCCTGCCGTTCTCTCCCTCCCCACACACACACACTCCCTTTTTTCCATTCCCCCCCTTTCCTCCTTTCCCAGTTAACATCATGATTGGGTTGGTATTGGGAGAGTGAGTGTTTCTCTCATAAATATCAAATCTCTTGGTCTAATATTTACCGGCGTGGCGTTGGGTGGGTTGGGTTGGGTTGGGTTGCCAGTAAGTAACAATGCATTCGCCCACCTTCAATCATTCACGTCTCACACTAATAGAAAATAATATATATCACTTTCATAATAAATCAGTAGAGAAAAAAATAAAAATTGTAATAATAAGTAGAGAGTGTGTGTTTGTGTGTGTTTGTGTGTGTGTGAAAATGAGGAAGATAGTGTGGTGTGAATGTGAGAGAGAGAATGAGCGAATATCAATGAATGAGAGAGTAAGTTAATTAGAGTGAGAGAGAGATAGAGCGAATATCAATGAGAGAGAGAGAGAGAGTATCAAAGTAAGTAGAGAGAGAAAATGAAAGAGAAAATTGAGTTAGTTAATGTGAGGGAGTTTGTCTGTGTGTGGGAGTGAGCAGGTGAGTGTCAGTCGTGTTTATCATCCCTTTGTCGTTCGTCGAGTGAAAAACAAACAAGACTCTGTATGTCAAACAACTCCAGTGTGTCCTCTCGCTTGCTTGTAGGGGGAAGACCGAGAAGGGAAGAACAGACTTACAACTACAACTACAACTACTACAACAACAACACACAATGAAATAATAATCTAGGACAACGAGGGTCATTTTTTTTTTTTTTTTTTTTTTTTTGTCTTTCACAGCAGGTAACAGTTAATGAAAGTACCGTACTAAACTCACCTTTAGTCGTGTGTGTGTGTGTGTGTGTGTGTGTGTGTGTGTGTGTGTGTGTGTGTGTGTGTGTGTGTGTGTGTGTGTGTGTGTGTGTGTGTGTGTGTTGTGTGTGTGTGTGTGTGTGTGTGTGTGTGTGTGTGTGTGTGTGTGTGTGTGTGTGTGAATCCCTAAGTATACGTCAATCAAGGAAAAGCTTAAACTTGAAACAATTACCAGAATAAAATAAATTGTGGAATAACAAACTCTAAAACAATCAGTCGACGTTTACCTGTCTGTCTTGTTATGTTCGAGGCAGTGTGATCTATATAATTATCTCTCTCCTGGTCACTACGTAATACTACACTAGAACATCAACGATCAATCACACTAGACTAGTAGAACGATATAAAATAACACTAGAATGAACTACAAAATAAGATTAAAACGATACATACGAAACAACACTAGAATGTCCTACAAAACTAGACTAGAACGATTACAAAATACAATACAAAACCTATCTTATAACATGATATTTTTTTTTTTTTTTTTTTTTTTTTGTGGATTCTGTTTTCTTCCCGTGACCGACTGACTGACTAATTGTACTGTTCTGTACATACGTGTAGCGGGCCGTGACAGGTAATCAATGCTTGCACCTGTATACTCCCGGTCTCTGCTGTTCGTCCCATTTATCTCAGATTAAGGGACCCTCCTGTGATGTCGTCGGAAAATTGGAGGTAAACGAGTCCTTCAAATATTGTCACGAAACACCACCTATAGGGGAAGGACCTTGTTTCGTGGCATGGTCAAGAGGAATCAGAATCCTCCAATTTTCATCATACACAATCACAGGGTCCTTAATGGTGCATAATACACTTAATACATACATAATACATAATACACCTGGTAGGGTACATACAATACTTTAAAGCGTCATGATTCACCCAAAGTATACCAGGAAACAGGATCAGACTAATGAAAATAATGAACCATGGCCTGTTGCCTGGAAATGTTTGGAGCAATCAAGTTTCTCCAGACTTACCAACACCGCGTTACCTTACCCCCCATCAAGGTGAAAAATTAATCCCTTTTCAACCTGTCGTGGAAAGTTCGTCGTGGATATTATTTCGCCTCGTCTCTAGGAATATCAGTGTCGCTATTTGATTGACACTTTTCAGAGGTTTTACTTTTATATTTATCTTTTTATCTATATTATCTATATTATATTCTAAATTTGTTGAGGCCTTTCGAGTAATTATTGTTATTGTTTTATCTATTTTCTTTATTTTATCATTCTATTATTATTATTTTACAATTTTTTTTAAACATTGTTATAGAGACCAACTCCAACAGACACACATAACATTTAGATGGCACCTCTCTCGACTCTACATTATTCTTGCAGTGTCGTGGTGGTGAATTTGGAGCAACTGATGCCTTCAAAACTATACCAAGCAACACACAGACCATCATTATACTTCATTAATCTCGTCCTGTTTCCTGGCTAGAATCAAAACTAGTCACAGGGTTAATTAAGAACCCACGTGATGTAGTCGGAAAAATTGAAAGGTTAGTGAGTCCTTCAAACATTGCCATAAAAACACCACCTACATTGAAGGAGCTTGTTTCGTGGCATAGTCAGGAGGAATCAGAAGCCACCCAACAGGTCTCATACACGTTCATGGGGTCTTTTAATTAATGGGGTTCTGAAGTCAGTACAATAGGGGACAGGCTTGGTTTTTTTTTTTTTTTCAACATCATTTCGAGGAGTCAGTATATAGCTCTCTAATGTGGGCAAAAATAAATTATTCCCGTTCCGTAATAGGATATTCCTGTGTGTGTGTGTGTGTGTGTGTGTGTGTGTGTGTGTGTGTGTGTGTGTGTGTGTGTGTGTGTGTGTGTGTGTGTGTGTGTGTGTGTGTGTGTGTGTGTGTTGTGTGTGTGTGTGTGTGTGTGTGTGTGTGTGTGTGTGTGTGTGTTTTGCTTACAGGCGAGGGGTGCATGGGAGATCACCTCGCTAGATCTTTGCTTGTACAAGGAAATTTAAATATGCACAGGGCAGAGGGGCTTAATTAAAACAAGGAAAAAAGAAAAGGTTATTGCTAATTCAGTAGCGTCTGGCTTCCCTCTCCCTCCCTCCCCTGCCCTCCCTCCCCTTCCTCTCTCCCTCTCCATCATTCCCTCCCTGCCTCCCTCCCTCCCTGCATCCCTGCCTTCATTCCTCACTTCCCTCCCTGCAATCCCTGCCTTCATTCCTCCCTCTCCCTCCTTCCCTGCTTTTCACAATCCCTCCCTTCTCTTTATCCCTCCCTCCCTCCCCTTTATCCCTCCTTCTCCCATCCCTATTTCTTTCCATCCATCCCCTCCCTTCCTTAATCCCTTCCTCTCTCAATCCCTCCTTCCTTCCTCCCTCTTTCTCTCCATCCTTCCCTCATCCTCCCTCCTCCATGCCTTCCTCTCAATCCCTCCCTCCCCTCCCTGCCTGCCTGCCACCACCCATTCCTCATCCTGCCATTATTATTACAGCGAGAGAATATTAGAAGGTTATACATTATTTAGCTGTATTCCGAGGCCTGTATTTGCACTCTTTAAACAATGGGGAGGGGTGTGGGGGGATTATAGAGCAACGCCGGCTGCTTCTTCTTCTCTCTTTCCCCACTCTCCAATTTTCCCTGCCTACCCAATCCACTTTCATATCGGGGTGGGTTGGTTTTTTGTACAGGCGCGGGCAATAGTTTCCGCACTCTCCCTTTTTTTATTTATAGTTTGTGAAGACCAATAGATAAAAACTTAATTGTAGCAGCAAATGCAGCCAAGGTGGTGTGAAACAAATTAATTGAATAACATGTAACAAAAAATATGTCAAAGTTTTGAATAAATCGTCATGTTTTTATTGATTTACTATTATTTTATTAGTTTTTATTTTCTTAAATTTTAGTGTGTGACAGGTTTTTTTTTTTTGGGGGGGGGAGGGGGCGGTGGGCTCTGTATAACTGTTTCCCCCCCTGACATTCCAAATATATTCCCTCCCTTGTAATACCCCTATATCGTGTCTCGCCTCACGACTCTAGTACCTCCTACCCAGTGATTGCTTGCTTGTAGAAAATTACTCACCACTGCCAATCCCTAGTGGACTATTAACCTTCGCCGAATGAGAGGGTGAAATAGAGAGCTAGTGATTCCTCCACAATACACCACTTTACTACACGAATATAGGAATTTTCTTTATGTATATATTTTTAGATTTATTTATTTATTTATCTATTTTTTTGTATCCGTGGTTTTGAAGGACCAGAAGGCCATCAAATTGTCCACACTACTGATTATAATTAATTTCCCTTTAATAAACTACTACTACTACTACTACTACTACTACTACTACTACTACTACTATACTACTACTACTACTACTACTTTACTTCTACTACTACTACTACTACTACTACTACAACTACAACTACAAAACTACTAATACTACACTACTAAAATGATGACAGAACACAAAGCCTCACCCTCCCGTTCCGTACAGGCAAACGATAGAGTAGGTGTAGGTAGGTAATAGAGGAAGTATATACTGAGATGTGTGTGTATGTATAGATAGGTGCAGTAAACAGAGGAAGTATATAATGAGATGAGTATGTGTAGATAGGGTAGAGTGATGACGGGACACAGGAAATATATAAAGAGATGAGTATGTGTAGATAGGGTAGAGTAATGATGGGATATCACACATAAAAACTCACCTCCCGTCACCTGACAAACAGATAGAGTAAGTAGATGTAGGTATATAATAGGTGAATAAATAGATAGGGTATTTACAAGACACACATAAAAACTCACCTCCCGTCACCTGGCAAACGATAGACATGGACTCTCCCTCGTTGTAAGGCCCCACCATTGTCCCACACCTCCTGGCCAGTGTCGGAGGCCAGGATTACAGGGTCGTTGGGCGGAACTGAAAGACGGAATGAAGCAAAACGTTTAAGAGACCCTGTGATGTAGTCAGAAAAATTGGAGATAAATGAGTCCTTCAAATATTGCCACGAAACACTACCTATATGGAAGGAGCTTGTTTCGTGGCATATTTAGGAGGAATCAGTAGCCACCACTTTTCATACACGATCACAGGGCCCTTAAGAGGAAATGATGCTTAATGTTTGATAAAGGGTAGATGTTTAAGTTAATAGGAAATGATGCCTAATGATTGATAAAGGATAGATGATGCATAATGTTTAATAAAGGGTAAATAAAGCATGTTTGATAATGGAAAGATGAAGCATATAGTTTATTAAAGAGGAAATGAAGCACAATATTTGATAATGGGTAAATGATGTAAACTATTTAATGTAGATGAAGTAAAATGTTCTATTCATTGTCTTTCATATATCTATTTTTCTATTGATCCAGATTTCTCCCAAATATGTATCACCTGTTGCCAGTTACCAGCCCAATGGAAAAGAAAAAATAAGTTAAGTAGCTCAAACGTTCCCTATGTCAAATTTCATAAGGTTATATCAAGAAATGCGACGTCTGAACCATTCCTATGAGTTTATTCCATTGCACTTCATCCTAAAATATAAATAGTACCCGATCTGTTAACATCTCACTCAGAAAATTATCCCGCGATGTTGTAATGGCGAAGAATATGATCAAATGTTACCTCACACATAACAGAGTGAATGTATCAATCCACAATTTAAAATATTACATGCTCACAACATTTCAAGAACATCATAGATAACAATGGACTAGAGAGGAACAGCCCAGCCCTTCACCCAAGTCTTGTATTACTGGAACACAAACAGGGAATCACCATTTACTGGCAGGCATTGTCACTGGCAAACACATGTCGCCTTCTTTCTCTGCTGCTAAACTCTTAAATCATTTACTGTGCCGAGTAGAAAGAAATTCAGTCACGTAAAAGAGGAGATAAAGTTTCATTCTGCACTACATAAAATATCTTTTAGAAAAGAGGCAACAGGACATCTGACTGTTAGCGTACCCTCGGCCGAGGCTATAAATGTATAATAGTACACTAGAAGCGTCCTTGTTGAAGCTAAGGTACCCATGGCACAAGGTTAGTATAATATTGTTGAAGCTATGGTACCCGTGCATGGCCAAGGGTTATATATAATGATACATATACACAACACAGCCAGCGTCTTGTCAATGCTAAGGGCCTCAACAGACAGGTGACTAATGGAGATGTATGTTGGACAAGCACCAGGCTATGGCAGCGCAACAACACACCAGGTGAACATATGACCATTCCTTAAGGGCTAACTGGAGGATACTACTTCCACCAAACTAGTCCATGAAACATATAATCTCTCACAGAAGACGGTGTTTTGTGTCATAGTTTGGAGGAATCAGTAATCACCAACTATCCTGGATATACTTGTTATATATATATAATGAATGTATACAATGAATATGTGAGCTCTACTAAACCAAGTGGTGTCAAAAGCTAAATTATAGTTAGATGAACAAAGATCAATATAGAATCATACTTCCCACTCACACACACACACACACCTATCCACCCCTCCCGCTCACACATATACTCATATTTACCGACCCTCCCCCCCCCCCCCCCCATACACACACATCCTCCCACACACACACACTCCTCCCTTTCACACACACCCAGCCCCCCACACA